>ML777084.1:580458-591669 GCA_009831015.1 Picea engelmannii
TTAAAATCTTTAACTTTTTCTTTTGCATTCATTTTTAAGTTTGAAAGATCCATGACTAAGACTTCAGGAGGTTTACCATCTCCAAATTTTTCCAAAAAACATGACTCAAATTTCTCCCAGGAGACTATCGTGTGAGGCTGCTGAGCAAAGTACCAAGTGGATGCATTACCCTCAAAGGTGTAAGGGAACAACCTACAGACAACATCTTCATGTTCAACATTATGGAGCCTGATGGCTAACATAAATTTTTTGATATGATCTTCGACTATCTGTTTTGAATTAGAATTGACCGAAGAGTTTGTGAGAAAAGCAATAGGGCTTCCATCAAAGGGAGAAAGGTGGTTCAAAAATGCCCAAATTGAAGGAGTTTCGTGGAGTCTGTTTATGATATCCCGAAAGATCAACTGTTGTGTAAAAGGTATTCTTATCTCCCTGGTAAAACCTAGATGGCATGGTTTATTATTAATTCTCAAGAAATTTGTGACATGCGAAGGTCGATATGGATTGGTCTTCCTCTACCATATCCTTTTGCTCATGAATTTCATAGGTTTTGATTTAGATATGCCCTTTTTCTTATTAAGGAGTCTCTATAAGATGTCCAAACGATACAAGTGATAGGGTGTCAATTCAAGCCTGTTCCATCATAGATTGGTTAAAATATTGTTGATGTATCACCTATTGACCATAGGCGACAGTTGGGAGAATGTTTTGATGAGGAATGGCTTTGCCCAGACTGATCCTACATCAAACCCTAACTTAGACAAGCCAGTGGTTGAAGACTAGTTCGGTATTTAAATCAATGGACCAGATTTTACCGACGAAAACCCTCTAGGCCAAGGGACGTCGTGTAATTTTTCACCTACACGTTTTCCTGAACAAGAGACTTATGAATTAAAGGGTAATTATCCTTGTATGACTTTGAATGATGATGAATTAAACGTTAAAATTAAGTTGGATGTCAATAAACCTTGCAAAGGAACAAAACAACAGTGCATAGACTTAGGGTTCAAGAACAAGAAGGTAGGTCACCCAGTCTCTAGGAAACTAAGGAATAAAAAAAAAACTCATCTATGCTCGATCGATCCGATCGAGATCGATGAGGGTTCGGATCCTGAGATAGAAGACTTCCTAGCAGAAGAAGATCCAAAAATTCAGGGTTCCAAGAAAGAGGTTATCATTCATATCGAACCATATGATTTTGTGTCAAATTTACCACCATGCCTAAAAGGTAAAAAGGGATTCTCATGTATTAAGCAAGATCTGAAGCAAACAACAGTTAAGACTGAAGAATCCTTGGTTGATCGTGCATACTGTGATGGTTGTTTCGAGTGGATTGAACGATACTATACCGAAATTCCTCTCCTACGGGCCATAATTAAAACCCTCACTGCTCAGAATGGTCTATTGAAGAAATAAATAATTGATCTCAAGGCACATGCATGACGGGAGACTAAACGTATGAAAAGGTCCAGAAACATAGTCATTAAAAATGCGACCAATGTTAAGGCAATAATAAACTCTGAACTGATTGATCCATCTTTAGTCAATTTTTAATGGTAAAGCAATTTTATTTTCCTTTCATTTTATTCCTGTTATCTAATTCGAAACAAGTTGATTTGAAGTTTGTTTTCATTTAATAAAATTAAAACCGGATACAGAATCTTCGATTCTGTAGCCAAATCTCTTTTAAATAAAAATTAGTTATTAATAAAAAAAAATCTAATTTTTCAAATTGGTTTTGTTTTTCTCAGGAAATGAGAGATTATGCTGCTGATTACTGGGAGGAAATACTATCAATTATATGCCTAAGTGATTATTAGTTTCTTTTTATATGTTTCATAAAAACTTTGTTTTAATTTTTGAATAAACCAACTCTGTTATAAGTGGTTTTTCAACCCACTATTTTTTAATATTACTTGATTTGGGAGATTCAGCTCTATCCAGTGAGATATGAGTATTTGGATCCCAGATTACTTTAAATATTGTTCACATTGTTAGTGAAAGGATGTCTTGGATTGGAACACTTTATGGACATGTAATTCCAAAACTATATGGACAAGTGGTTTGCATTTCGGCTTTAGACTAGTGTGACACTGTTCCATTTATGTTTTTCCTTTTATATTATGATATATCGATATGTTATACAACTTTAGCCTCATTAGCATATGATGTTTCATTTTATTGAGTGCTTTAAAATTTTGTCTATAAGTTGTTGTTTTAGATATTATGACTGTGATTGTTATATCCACTTTAATATCACGATTTACGTTTGATGTTTAGTTGATGTATCAAATGAATGCTTCACATTAAGATTTATTTTACTGTAATCATTCATAATTACAAGGTCACTGGACCTATATGTCTACTATTATGTTCTTATATCCTAGCTGTCAATAAAAACCTTGAGTTTATTCTAGAGATGTTAGGAAAGGTCTATCGCAGATTTATCTCACAGGAAAGATATCTGGAAGTATGGATCACATAGGGATATAGACACATTATGAGATTAATCTCAGGTTAGTTTTATTCATATTTAATTTATGTTATTAGTTTGTTTATTAATAGAATAAGACAATTTAAAATGGATGTGACTATTATTCTGTTCTTGTTTTAGATTATGTTTTATTAGTATTTTATTTTATTTTTAATTTTTTTTTAGTTCTTAGATTTTAAATTATAAAATAGAAAATATAAAAAAATGTGCTTTCTTTATCTACTTTATTAGCAATTCCAAAATACATTGATTTCACAAGGCATCCACCAAACCTTACAATTCTAATTACTCTGTTCATAATAACATGTTCACATTTATATTTTCGTTTAAACATTTGTAAATAATTAGATTCGTGTACATAATATCATAGTTATAGTTTTTTGAATAGTTCATTTTCTTTATTTTAGGACCCTAGTTGGCTAACAGAGCCATTAAACCCGTCAGGGTAGATCACACCAAACGACTTGAGTTAATTAGACAACCCTGGTCCGGATCTATCCTTCTAGTTGACGATGTGTCAATTTCGCCCGTCAGCAAGGCTCCAACCCCCTAGTTTCTCAGGATACAACCTGAGGGAAGCTCCAACTTCCCAATTCTACGGATACAACCAAAAGGAGGCTACAACCCCCTGTGTTCTCTGGCTACAACCAGAAGGTGGCTACAACCTCTTATCCTTGCGCCATCCAACCGCCTTGAAGTAGAAGTAGAATGATGGAACCACTGCCACAATATCACTGTGAGATTTACCACTATAAATCTGTAACAATAAACCTGAACCATGCATCAACCACATCAACCTATACCTCAAACTGTAATCAACCTGTACCATAAACAAGTGCATCAACCATGCACCAACCTGTACCATAAACTAGTGCATCAACCATGCACCAACTTATGTAATCAACCTGTATCATAAACAAGTGAAACCAACCATGTACCAAGTATGTACCAATCATGTGTCAAGTACTCATAAACTATGACTCATCAATATTTACCAACATCATCAACTATACACCTCATGTATATGCCAACTCATCAACTACTTGTCTCAACCATTTACCCAAATTGTACCTCAACCAAAAGCCCTCATCAATTTCATCATCCAAATATGATTTGTAACTCTGTAATAGACCTAGTGTATATGATAACATACTTGCAAACCTTCCTTAACTTTAAACAACAAGATACTAGCATTTTCATCAAACTTTTCTTTAGTCTCACACGACTAGTTTTGGATTAGTCAACAACCCTAACTTGAAATAATCATAACTTTGTACCTCTAATGAATAAAAATATGAAACTGATATACAATTTTATTTAGTGTTTTTTATGCAATTCCTCCAGGTTTCACTACTTGGAACCTCTCAGAAAACGAGTTATAGCAAAAATGGCATACCTTGTTGAATTCTGGCTTATTCTAGAGAGAGACATTGTAGAGCATGCCCCGCATAGAATATTTGTTGAATCGATCTGAAACTATTAAAAAACATACTACAGACTGTAATCTAGCCAACAAATTTGGTCTCACTGAATTTGGATCTGGTATGAAGAAGTTATGATGTTTTTACCTGAAACACCTGTTTTTATGTAGTTTCAGGACTAGACACAAACCCTATTTTCCACAGAGTGTAACTCCAAAAATAAAATGAACCACAAGATGAATTTTTTACCAAATATAATTGGATATATTTCCTAAATGGCATAGCAATTTCACGGTCTGAATCATTCTAAAAAAAAAGTTATTGTGAAAATGGTGAGATGACCTGTAAATAACATACCTTAGAAAGCATCATCAAAAGAATTTATCCTTCCTTGAATTATGACCTTCTTTTCTTCACCTTCCCTTAGAAATTTGGCTTAGATATCCTTTGGTTACCTCATAAACCTATAGGTATTCAATATTCTCAAGTGTGTCTTAAATGAGAGAGACTTGCCTCTTTTTTATACTCTTCAAGTAGCTTCCCTAAAAACATCTTCTAGGTCACTTTGCCCACTTTCCTTATTTTAGGGTTAACCCACTTCTAATTTCTCCATTAAATTTATTATTTAAATAATTTATTTTGTATTCACTTTGAATTATAGTACACTCATCACTTCACTGTATTACTTACCTTCTAAAATCGCTTAAACCACTTTCACTACTTTGAACGTTTGGGGCTTCTAGATGACATAAGAGGGTCCTCCAACTTCGTAAGGCCATAACTCTCAAATCGTGAGGAGTTATGTGACGTTCCACATACCACCAGAAATGGAATGACATGTACAATCCATATAGAATAGTATTACCTACAAATATATCAAAACTCATACCATTATCCATCAAACAAACTTGGGTCCATTACCCAACCCTGGGTTCTCCAACGTCTCATGGCCACAACTCTCTAACCGTGAGGAATTATGTGACGTTCCACACACCACCGGAAATGGCATGAAAAGCACTATCCATCTAGGATAGATTCACTAGAAAATTAACTAATCTTCATATCATTATTCCACAAATAAGCATGGGTTCTCTAACCATACATCTAAGATAAATCAATCCACAAAACGTCTTCCCGTGAGGGATTTCACCATAAGGGGACCACTTTGGAGTTCATCCATATGTACTTCTTATCAACCATGACAAGAAAATAATGAGTCATCTTTATATCAAACAAAATTGGGTCCATTACCCAAACCTTTGTGCTATCGGGCTTTCTTCAAGGGTTGACATCAATGACAACTAACCTTAATCAACAATTTCCCCCTTTGGCATTGATGGCAACACTCTGATGCAATACTGAAATCATATCATTGATGCTCCCCCTGGAACCATGCCTCTGTCTCAGTCTCCCCCTGGAATCATGCCTCTATCCTCTGCATCTGATAAATTTCTCCCCCTTTGTCATCAATGGCAAAGGTATCTTTCCATCCGGGGCTGCTCCCCCTCACTGAATTGTCCTCTTATGGTGCTTCTTCTTGTAAATATAAGACATATAAGATAAGAATTAAAAAAGAATTCATTTTGGAGTAGAAATAACTCCAAGTCTCTAGCGAAGATATTCAAAGGCTTCCCATGGAAGTGGTTTTGTAATGATGTCTGCCACTTGTTCTTTTGTGCCCACATACTCAACTATGATGTTATTTTCTGCAACCTGCTCCCGTAGAAAATGATACTTGATTGGAATGTTCTTCATCTTGGAGTGCATCACCGGGTTCTTTGAGATACTGATGGCACTTGTATTATCACAATAGGTTGGAATGGGCTCATCATACTCAACTTGTATATCTGTCAAAGTTTGTTTCATCCAAAGAACCTACGTACAACATGATGCTGCTGCAATATACTCTGCCTCGGCTGTAGATAAGGATACTGATGATTTTTTCTTGCTTAGCCATGATACTAAACACTCACCCAAGTAGAATTCTGCTCCACTGGTGCTTCATCGGTCATCAATACAACCTGCACAATTTGCATCTATGTAGGCAACAAGTGATAGATCCTTTCCTATTGGATACCATAATCCAAACTCTTTTGTTCCTTTGAGATATTTGAAAATCCTGTTTGTCGCTAATACATGTGATTCCTTTGGTGCTTCTTGAAATCGTTCCACTTGTCCGACTACCTGCATTACATCTGGTCTAGATGTTGTCACATATAGTAGGTTGATGATCATTGACGTGTATTGCCTCTGATCTGTAGGCTTTTTGTCATCATCTTTACTCAACTTGTAACTGGTTTGCATGGGAGTGATAACTGATTTGCAATCTTCCATTCCAAGCCTCTTTAACATTTCTCTGATATACTTGGTTTGATAAATACAAATTCCTTAGTTTCTTTGACGCATATGAAGTCACAGAAAGAAGGATAGTTCTCCAAGTAACGACATTTCAAATTCATTCCTCATATCTTTTGCAAATTTCTGGCTTACCCTGTCATCATCACTACCAAAAATAATATCATTAACTTAAACTTCAATTAATAAAATATTACCTTGAATTACCTTGATGTAGAGGTTGTTGTCTGCACTTCCTTTTCTGAACCCTGCCTACTGCAGATACTTATCCAGTCTAAAGTACCATGCTCTAGGAGCCTGTTTTAGACCATACAAGACATTCTTTAGTTTACACACATAATCTATGTTCTCTGACAACTGAAATCCTTCTGGTTGTTTAATGTAGACTTATTCTTCAAGTTCCCCATTCAGAAAAGTTGATTTTACATCCATTTGATACATTTTAATATTTTTTGAGCATGCATAAGCTAAAAGCAAACATATTGCTTCCATTCTGGAAACTGGGACAAATGTCTCTTCAAATTTGATTCCTTCAACCTGTGCATATCCTTTACATACCAATCTAGCTTTGTTCCTTGTAAACTGTCCATGTTTATTCAATTTATTCCTGAAGACCCATTTTGTGCTGATCACATTCTTATTCTTTGGTATTGGAACCAGTTCCCAAGTGTCATTTTTCTCTATTTGATATAATTCTTCATCCATGGCATTTTTCCAAAAATCATCCTTGTTGTCTTCTTCAAAACAGTTTGGTTCAATTGTAGATGAGAGTGATAGGTGTGTTTGTTCTGGTGAAGAGATTCTTCTTCTAGTCTCAACTCCTGCATCTTTGTTTCCGATAATCTGTTTTTAAAGATGATTCTTCTGTACTCATCTACTAGGTGTCTTTGGAGGCACTTGATGAACTTCCTCTTCTGCTTTTGTTGGATTCTCTTCATCTTCATTTTCTACTTCTTTTTCATATTATTTTTCTTCTTCTAAGGGTTGTTTCAATGATTCATGTTCTTCTTCCTTTGATTATGATCTGCCTATTTCATCAATTGTCACGTTGATGATTTCCACAAATTTGTTCAATATTAGATTGTAACACTTGTATGCTTTCCTTGTACTTGAGTAACCAACAAATATTCCTTTGTCCACACGAGAGTCAAGCTTTCCCATTCCTCCATCTTCTCTTTTGATATAAAATTTGCTTCCAAAAACTTTGAATTGTTGGTCTTCCTTTCCATAGTTCGTAAGGAGTTTTTTTAGTGTTGCTTATGAGCATTACTCTGTTTTAATGTGAACTATTGTATGTACTACCTAGGTCCAAAAAATATCTGTCAATTTTGAATCCATTATTCTTTCTTTCAACAACTCCATTATGTTGAGGTGTCCTAGCAATGAAGAATTTCCTTTTTATTCCATTATTGTTGTAGTAGTCCATAAATTTATTTGAGTTGAACTCTCCTCCATTATTAGATCTCAAGCATTTAATTTTTGAATCCATTTCATTTTCAACCATTTCCTTGTAGATCTTGAAGTTTTCAAAAGCTTCTGACTTATTCTTGAGGAAACAAACTGCAGTCATTCTTGTATAATCATCAACTAATAACATAAAGTATTTCTCACCTTTTAATCCCTTTGTTCTAGTTGGTCCAACTAGATCAGTATGGACAATTTCCAGTGGTCTTGTCGTTGAATATTCATTTGATTTGAACTTGGTATTTGTTTGCTTTCCTTGTTGACAATGCTTGCATAAAGTGTTGGTTGGTTTCGTGATCTGGGGCATTTCTCTGAGTGCTTCTCTTTTGATGACTTTGACAAGGTTATCAAAATGTATGTGGCCCATTATTTTGTGCCATAGTCATTATTGTATAATCATCAACTAATAACATAAAGTATTTCTCACCTTATAAGCCCTTTGTTCTAGTTGGTCCAACTAGATCAATATGGAGAATTTCCAGTGGTCTTGTTGTTGAATATTTCTTTGATTTGAACCTGGTCTTTGTTTGCTTTCCTTGTTGACAATGATTCCATAAAGTGTTGGTTGGTTTCGTGATCTGGGGAATTTCTCCGAGTGCTTCTCTTTTTATGAATTTGACAAGGTTATCAAAATGTATGTGACCCATTCTTTTGTTCCATAGCGAACTTTCATCGTCCTTTCCTAGACAACACTTTTCATTTCCAATTTCACTTAACACATATATGTTGCTTGAAGTTCTTGCAGCTGTAACGACCAATTTCCATGAACCTTCTTTTCTTATATCACACTTTTGTGAATCGAAAGTAAATTTATGACCTTGGTCACACATTTAACTCACACTTAGAAGATTATGTTTCATATCCTCTACTAGTAGAACATTTTCCACCTTTTCATTCTTGTTCCCAATTCAAATTGTGCATTTTCCAATGATTTTGGCTGAATCATCATTTCCGAAGGAGACAGATCCATCTCTTTCCTTTCGTAATGTAAGAAACTTGTCTCTATCACATGTCATGTGTTTTGAACACCCACTGTCAACATACCAACCACATTTCTTCTGCTTATCTTGTAGAGCGATTGTGCACTCTTCATTTCTATAATGATCTTACTTTCTTATCCATGTAATTTTCCGAGGTTCTTGTCTGTGACTGTTGTTATTCTGTTGAGGTTCTTGTCTGTGACTATTGTTATTCTGTTGAGGTTCTTTAGGAGGGACTTTCATTATGCAATATTTGGGCACGTGTCCAAAATTGTTACATTTGTAACATTCCACTTCAGTGCTCAAAGATTCAAACCTGTTGTAACTTCTTCTCTGTGTTTCACTAGGTCTTCTTGAATAACCCCTTTGTGTATGACTCTAAAAGTTGTTATTGTTCCTATTGTTAGCTATGCAATTCAAAACTTTGTGTCCAAAATTATTACATGCATAACATAAACCAAAAAATATTGTTTGATACCTGGGAGTTGAGGATCTTCTGAAGGTAGGTGCTCTTATGAATCCTTCTTCTTCTTGAAGCCTATATGTTGGTTGTTGATTATGAAATCTGACTCTTCTCGGTGGAGGAGTATCCCTGTAATCTTCCTTGTATATCCTTCTATCCCCTTTGATTGTTTTTGCATAGCTTTTTGGACATGTTTCTTGCTCTGTTTTTTTGGAGCTTGGTCCCTTTTCTGTCTGATTGTATCCAAGTCCGGTCTTGTCAAGATGAGATTTTTGATTGCTGATAATGTCATCCAAAACTTTTGAGCTATTCTGCATATTTTATTTTGAATATCCTTTCTTAGTGTGACAATTTATGCTTCCAAGTTTCCAATGATCCTGTCATTTTCTTCTAGATTCTCTTTGAGTGCTTCTTCAATTCTTTTATCTTCTTCTATTTGAACCTTCAATTTTGTGATCATTTGTTCTAGTTCTCGAGTGTCTTTTTTCTTGTCTAGTTCTTCTTGTAGTTTCTTGTTTTTCTTCTTTTCTCTTATGATAACTTCTATGACACACATTAATTCTTCTCGATAGTCAACTTCTGCCTCTTTAATTTCTTCTTCAACTTCTTCATATTCTTCTTTGGCTTCTTCATATTCTTCTTCAGAGTCTTCTTTGTCAGATTCAATTTCTACCATGAATATAACTCTTCATGTCTCACTGTCACTGAATCCATCTTCATCTGATGATGAGATGTCTTCTTTGGTGCATAAGATCTTTTTGAAAACTTTCTTTGTAGTTCTTCTGCCTTTACATGAGTGTTTTCGTTTTGAGTAACCTTCATCATTTGTCTTTTTCTTATGAGGAAATTTGTTAGCAAAATGACCAATACCATCACAATTAAAACAAATTAAAGGAATCTTACCTCTATACCTACCGTTGGTTCCCTTGTTCAGTCTTTTGACGAAGTTGGCCACTTCTTCATCATCTTATGAGACATCATTGTTGCTGCTATATTCTTGTTGTTGTTGTTTTTTTTTTCTTTGATCTTTTGGATGCTTTGAAGGATGCTTCTTTTACATCTGGATTTTCCTGTTCAGTTCTCATTTCATATGCTGTGAAGATTCCATGCAATTTGTCCATGATTATTGAGTTTAGATCCAATCTTTCTTCTAGTGCTGATATGTTAGGGTTAAATCTCATAAGAAAAGATCTTAGTACCTTTTGAACAATTACAAATTATTCGATCACTTCTCCCAACCCTATGATTGCATTCATTGTTTCATCGACTCGTAAGAAGTAGGCTGCAATATTTTCATATTCCTTCATTTTTAGTTGTTCGAACTGACCTTTGTAAGTTTGAAACTTTGCTACTTTGAATTTTGTATCTCCTTCATAAATATTTCGAATCTTGTCCCAAATCTCTTTAACAGATTTACGATGTGCAACTTTGGTGAATATCGTATCACTAAGACCTTTCAAAAGTGCATTTTTGTCTTTGAAATTATTCTCACCGAGTTTCATTGCTTTGTCATTTGTTGGTGGAACTGCTCGTGCTATGTATCCATCTACAATTGATTTCCAAACTTGAAATCCCTATGCCTGTATATATGTCTTCATCCTTATGCTCCAAAAAACATACTTCTGTCCATCAAACTATGGTATTTCATTTTTATACAAGTTGGTACTCTCCATGATCTACCTTTCAATGGTTAATCTGATTTCTGAAAGAACCTGCTTTGATACGAATTGTTGGATTACTGAGAGGGGGGGTGAATGAGTAATAGCGTAATTATAATCCTTTTTCTCTAAATAATCCAAGTGTTATATCAATGTAGAATTATTATCCAATAATGAGCAATTAGAAATGAACAATAACACACATACACAATACACTAGTGTTTTACGTGGATACCCAAATCGGGAGAAAACCACATAATGTTTTTTCTTATATGTCTTGAAGAATTACATTCATTGGAAGCACCAACTTCCTTTGTTTTCCAGCTGCAACTGGAAGGAGGCTCCAACCCCCTAGTTTCTCAGGCTACAACCTGAG
>ML777084.1:591719-610289 GCA_009831015.1 Picea engelmannii
GCTCCAACCCCCTAGTTTCTCAGGCTACAACCTGAGGGAAGATCCAACTCCCCAATTCTCTGGATACAACCAGAAGAAGGATACAACCCCTTATGTTCTCCGGCTACAACCGGAAGGTGGCTATAACCACTTGTCCTTTCCCCATCCAACTGCCCTGAAGTAGAAGTAGAATGATGGAACCACTGTCACAATATCACTGTGAGATATATTGCTGTAAACATATACCAATAAACTCGAACCATGCATCAACCATGCATCAACCTATACCTCAACCTGTAATCAACCTTTTCCATAAACAAGTGCATCAACCATGCACCAACCTGTACCAAACAATTTGTAATCAACCTATACCATAAACAAGTGAAACCAGACATGTACCAAGTATGTATGAATCATGTGTCAAGTACTCATCAATATGTACCAACATCATCAACTATACACCTCATGTATGTGCCAACTCATCAACTACTTGTCTCAACCATGTACCCAACTTGTACCTCAACCAAAATCCCTCATCAATTTCATCATACAAATATGATTTGTAACTTTGTAATAGACCTGGTGTATATGACCACATACCTGCAAACCTTCCTTAACTTTAAACAACAAGAGACTAGCATTTTCATCAAACTTTTCTTTAATCTCACATGACTAGTTTTGGATTAGTCAACAACCCTAACTTGAAATAATCATAACTTTGTACCTGTAATGAACAAAGATCTGAAATTAATACACAATGTTATTCAGTGTGTTTAATGCAATTCCTCCAGGTGTCACTACTTGGAACCTCTCATAAAAGGATTTATAGAAAAAATGACATACCTTGCTTAATTCTGACTTATTCTAGAGAGTGCCCTTGTAGAGAGTGCCCCGCATGGAATATTTGTTGAATCGATCTAAAATTTTTAAAAAAAATACTAAAGACTGTAATATAACCAACACATTTGGTATTAATGGATTTTGATCTTTTATGAATAAGTTATGATGTTTTTACCCGAAACACCTATTTTTGACTAGTTTCAGGACTAGCCACAAACCCTATTTTCCACGGAGTGTAACTCCAAAAATACAATGACCCACAAGATGAATTTTTTACCAAATATATTTGGATATGTTTCCTCAATGGAATATAAATTTCACGGTCTGAATCATTCTAAAAAAAAGTTATTGCGAAAATGGTGAGATGACTTGTAAATAACATACCTTAGAAAACATCATCAAAAGGATTTATCCTTCCTTGAATTCCGACCTTATTTTCTTCACCTTCCCTCAGAAATTTGGCTTAGATGTCCTTTAGTTACCTCAGAAACCTATAGGTATTCAATATTCTCAAGTGTCTTAAATGAGAGAGCCTTGCCTCTTATTTATACTCTCTAAGTAGCTTCCTTAAAAATATCTTCTAGGTCACTTTTCCCACTTTCCTTATTTTAGGGTTAACCCACTTCTAATTTCTCCATTAAATTTATTATTTAAACAATTTATTTTGTATTCACTTTGAATTATAGTACACTCATCACTTCAATTTATTATTTACCTTCTAAAATCTCTTAAACCACTTTCATTACTTTGACCTTTTGGGGATTCTAGATGACATAAGGGGGTCCTCCAACTTCGTAAGGCCATAACTCTCAAACCATGAGGAGTCATGTGACATTCCACATACCACCAGAAATGGAATGACATGTACCATACACATATAATAGTATTACCTGAAAATATATCAAAAATCATACCATTATCCATCAAACAAACTTGGGTCCATTACCCAACCTCAGGTTCTCCAACTTCTCATGGCCATAACTCTCTAACCGTGAGGAGTTATGTGACGCTTCACATACCATCGAAAATGGAATGAAAAGAAACATACATCTAGGATATGTTTACTAACAAATTCACTAAAATTCATCTCATTATTACACAAATAAGCATGGGTTCTCTAACCATACTTCTAGGATAACTCAATCCGCAAAACATCTTCTCATGAGGGCTTTCAACATAAGGGGACCACTTTGGAGTTCATCCATATGTACTTCTTATCAACCATGACAAGACAATAATGAGTCATATTTACATCAAACAAACTTGGGTCCATTACCCAAACCTTTGTGCTATCGGTCTTTCTTCAAGGGTTGACATCAATGACAACTAACCTTAATCAACATGTCATGCACTACTACTATAGAAGGAATGCAAATAGCACCATCATTCTCCTTCGAGCACTATAAAAAAATGAAGGATATTGGGTATGTCTCACTATGAAAAAAATAAGAGGAATGCTTATGTTCTCTGTCACTTAACTTCTATATTCTTTTATGTCGTAATCGTACTTCTATACATGCAATGTTTGACTTGGTCCATACTTCTATACATGAAATGCTCGACTTGTTCCATACTTATACACATGAACTATTTGACTTGGACCATACTTATATATATGAAATGAAATTGTGTCAAATATTTGCTAGCACATATCTATCAATCATACTTTGTCCTAAATACTTTGCAAAAAATAACTTTTCCTTTTCTCCTTTATGCTTGGAAATGATTAATATACCATTACAATGCTACTCATGAAATAATATAATTATAAAAAATTAAACAAAATATTCTATACTTTTCTCTTCAACATTTACTTTCCCCCCTTCAGGGGTATGATTTTATACCAAACAACTTTTGTTTAGCGATTTTTTTTTCAAAAGTGCAAAGATTGTGAGATAGCTAGTTTTGCTAAAAAATCCAAGTTTGGAAAAATGGGTGAAAAAGGACAAAGTTGCATATTCCAAATTGTTGTAGTTCTTTATTTATGTATCAGATTGAAAATATGAGAGTTGATATACATTACTTGTTAATATAATTATCTATGTCTAGTATAAAATTTTCTTTAGTTCCTGATATATTTTCTTCAGCAATTGATAGAAGTTGGCACTTCAATACAATTACACCAGTGGAGAAAATGCATAAAAAGGGTGAAGGTGACATTTTCAGGAAGCCATAACTTTCAGCTCAAAGATCAGAATGGGGAATGATTATAGTCGTTGGAAATATGGTACATAGGGAAATAAACTTGAATTATTATAATTTGGACAATGATGATATGTTTCTCATGAATTGAGCAGAAAAAAGGACCTGTAGCATTGTAATTTCTATAATATGCATAATTCTAACAAAATGGTTACTTGCACATTTTGCAAAATTAGGGAGTATAAACATAGAAGTTCAAGATAAGAATGCATATTCAATAAATGGAGGAAGGAGAGGGAGCCTTCAATCATGATAAAGAATCCAAAGGTCAAAATATCAGTGTTGGTAAAGCAGAGACATAATCAAATGGGCACATGAGCAGACGGGAACAAGAAACATTAATAGAGATTGTGAGAAGCCTGAAAATAGAAGTGCAGAGTTATAAAGAAGACAATGAGATGTTGATGAGGGGACAAAATCAGATAAATTCTCAAGTGATGCAAATCCTAAATCAATTGCATAGGCAAGCAAAGAATGGATCAAACTTAAGGTAGGAGGAAGAAGAAAGATATCATGAAAGAAGAGGTAACTACAAAAGAATTGTTCATTCAAGAAGTGCCAGCAGAACTCATAGGTATTACTTGTTTAATTTTTACTTATACAACTAACAGTTATAGTTCTTCTTTAATTATTATAAACATTTAGCACATTAGCTGCATAAATAAGATCACTAAAAGAGAGGCAATCACAGAAGCAATAGAGACACATATATTATCCTGGGAAACCCTCATGGGGGAGAAAACCAAGCAAAAATTACTCAATATAGATAAACCAAAGACCGAACAAAATATTCTCCTCTACTCCTTCACTAGGAAGAGTAGCGAACCACTTAACCAAGAAATAACAAGACACAAACCAAAAACCCTCCTTGACGTCACACTTAGCTGTAATAGCAGTTCCTCCAAGAATTGTGCACTTCTTCATAGTTGCAGAGTTAGTGTGGTGAGGGTGTCCAAATGAGGTGTTGGCCTCCCTTATAAATAATGGTATGGCCAACCTAAAATTAGGTCTGGGTCGACCTATCACTTTACCCTCTTAATTTACATTTAATTGTCAAGGCACAAAAGGGCTGACTTTTACAAAGGCACAATAGGGCCTAATTAATAAATATAATATAATAATATTATTCAACACTCCCTTTTAGGTAGAATATTCTTCAAAGTTACAATATTTCAACACTCCCCCTTAACAAGAAGGGTATTCTATGACCAACATTAATAACAACTAATTGGAATCATTACAACATCAAGAGGAGGAGGTATAGTCATCAACATATTGAACACTATATGTCATATCTATAGGTCATTGAAATTTTTTCTCATCATCAACATCAATAGAAACTAAACATCATAAGCATCTGTAGTATAGAGATGGAGTAACATCATCATCATCATCAACATGAAGTCGAAACATCGACATCATCAACAACATGAATTTGGAACATCAACGTCAACAACAAAAAGTTGTAACAACAACATCAGTGGCAATAGAATGAGACAAGAGCATCATCATCATCAAAAACAACAACAATAATAGTGGGCACTCCAACAGACCGTCCATCCGAACCTTACGGGATCTATCGATGGATAACAAAATCCCCTAGGATATAAATCTTAACGAACTGCCACACTACTGACCACAACAAGTATATACATACATAGGCACTCTGACAGACCATCCATCCGGGCCTTACGAGATTTGTCTAGGGATGATCAATCCCATATGATATAAATCCTAACGATTTGCCCTGCTGGTGTTCAGGATACCATAGTATCATCAACGTCACTCCCCCTTTCGAGGGAAGTCCTTTCAAACTACACAAATCTTGTCTCGAAGTACTCAAAATTCACATGACATAGGGGCTTAGTCAACACATATGCTAACTGCTCATCTGTGCCAACATACTAGAGTTTCACAACTCCATTATGTACCATGTCATGAATGTAGTGGTACTGGATCTCAATGTGCTTCTTTTTATCATGGAACACTGGGTTCTCTGGCATCTTTATGCAACTCTAGTTGTCACAAAAGATCATGGTAGCATCCATCTCTACGTCAAAATAGACATGTCAACAACTTCCAAATCGATATGGCTTCACAATTGGCAGAGCATGCTACACTGTACTCTGTTTCTGTCGTACTAAGAGAAATACTGGATTGCTTCCCATTTTTCCATGAAGTCATGGCTGACCCCAAACTGAAACAACATCCTGAAGTTATTTTTATGTCTAAAGCACTTCCAACCCAATCTAAATCAATATATCCATACAATCTGAAGTCACAATCTCATGTATAACAAAGGTCATCATCCAACGTACCATTAAGGTATCTCATCACATGCTTTGCAGCTACAAGGTGAACACGACTAGGATCCACTAGATACTAACTCAAGGTGTTCACAAAAAATCATATATCTAGTCTGGTATCCATCAGATACATCAACAAACCAATCATTTGCTTGCATATAGTAACATCAACTATTTCCGACGAAGTATCAGTCAATAAATTTAGATTCATCTCCTTAGGAGTGGACATGAATTTACAGTCCATCAGGTCGAATCTCTTCAGAATTTCCACAACATACTTTCCTTGATTAAGGAAAATCTCTTTTGGGCTCTGCCATACTTCAATACCTAAGAAATAGTGCATCGAGCCTAGGTACTTCATTTCAAATTCAACAACAAGCTTCTTCTTACACTCTGTGATGAGATTTTATTCATCTGTCAAGAATAAGTAATCCATATATAACAAAAATATAAATGGTCCATCATTCTCAATCTTGAAGTAAAGGTTGGAATCAACTTTACTCTTGGTAAAGACCAAGCTCATAAAAAAACTAGCAATCCTGCCATACCAAGCTCTTGGAGCTTTGTTCAACTTGCAGACATGAGTCTTCTTGTCCTGTACTTCGAAACCAATTTCTCACATCACATTGTACCAACCTAGTACACTTTCTCAGTTGCAATTGAATCTGCATAATCATGTGTTGGTTCTATGTGCTTTCTGGAAAGCACTATTTGTCTCACTTCCTGAGAGTATGTCCTCTACTTTTTTTCTACAATTGTTCCTTCTGGAACCCGGACTCTGCACCTGTAGCTGTTATTTCTAAAGCTGGTTGTTCTATTCTCACTGTAGCTGCTGAAATTTGAGTGTATCTCCTCTATTCTATCATGGCAACAACTTCATCTGAAACTGAGAGTGGCTTCTTTCATGGAGGAAACTCAAACTCAAATAAAAGGTTGTAGATTTTAACCTTGTACAATATTTTACTGCAAATAGATTTTCAATAAAAGAACATAAAAAATAGAATGGAAAATACACACATTACACAGATGTTTTTCCCCTGGAAACCCAAATCGGGAAAACCAACATATTTTATATTCATTCATAGTGATACATTGTTTACAATACAATATGCATATACAATCCAACAACATCCAAAACCCTAACCCAATGACCTGGATTAGTCAACAAAACTAATTCCTTAACAGGAAATAGAAAACCATCGGAAAAAACCATGTGATGAAAAACCACCCAACAATGGACATGAAAATCGAGGCGACACAAAAAATGAGGCAAAAATGTGACACGTTTCTCAAGGAATTGTTTTTTTTCTCAGGGGTATTGTCCCCAAACCTCTACGACCCCCCAAGGGGGGGGGCTAGAGCCCCCCCATAAAACCTCCTATGTGTCCGATGCAATGTAGAAGACTTTACATCTAGTTGTGCAAATAATATAATACATACCCAATATTCTCCCACTTGTTGTTTTCTTTGCATACAAGGGGTTACAGGGTTACATAGTCAACAATCCAAGGAAATAATGCCCATGGATCCTCTACACCAAGAGAACTTCTCAGTGCTCATAGATTTTGTTAATGAATTTGCAACATTTTTCAAAGTGTCCACCTTCATCAACAACACTTTCTTTTCTTCAACCATGTTTCTCACAAAGTGATATTGAATATCAATATGCTTTGTATCTGAATGATAAGTCGGGTTCTTCACCAGAAAAATTGCACTCTGATTGTCACAATCTATCCTTACAACTTGTTGTACCAACCCAATACCTGAACATAATCTTTGTAACCATATTTCTTCCTTGCTTGCATAAGTGGCTCCCATGTATTCAACTTCTATAGTTGAAAGTGCCACTACATCTTGTCTTTTTCTCATCCAATTGATTTCTCCTCCGAACAAGTTAAACACATTCCCTCTTGTAGATCTCCTATGATCCATATCTCTAGCCCAGTCTGCATCCACAAATCCATGTATGTCCAACACTATGTCCAATCCTGGTCTCCCTTGGTAGCACAATCCATAGCTAGAAGTGCCACACAAATACCTGAAAACCTTTTTTACTATTGTCCAATGATCTTTCCCTGGTTTGACAAATACCTGCTCAAAACTCCCACTACATGTGCAATGTTTGGTCTAGTACAGACCATTGCATGCATCAAAATGCCAACCACACTCACATATGGAACATGAGACATGTCCTCCTCCTCTTCCTGTATCTTGGGACATTGATCTATATATAACTTTACACCAACAGGAACAATGACCTTGACCAGTTTACATTCCTACATATTAGACCCATACAATATTGTTTCGATATATTTTCTCTGATTTAACCAGAGTTTCCTACTTTTTCGATCTGTTTTAATTTCCATTCTCAAAAGGAAATTTGAAGAACCGAGATCCTTCATGTCAAATTTAGAGGACAACTGAGTTTTCACATCCTGGATAATCTCCTTTTTGTTTCCTATCAGCAACATGTCATCCACATACAAGACCAAATAAATCAAATTATCACCAATTAATTTAAAATACACACAACAATCTTCTTTGTTTCTTGTGAATCCAAGTCCCAGCATATAAGTATCAATTTTTTGATACCACATCATTGGTGATTGTTTTAAACCATACAAGGACTTTTTCATCTTGCATACCAACTCCTTCTTTCCCTTCACAACAAATCCTTATGGCTGCTTCATATAGATTTCTTCTTCCACATCCCCATGTAATAATGTTCTCTTCACATCCATCTGTTGTACTTCAAAATCAAATGCAAAAATAACATATAAAAAAAATCTTATAGAAGTTAACTTGGAAATAGGAGAAAAAATCTCACCAAAATCAGCTCCCCCAACCTGGGAATAACCCTTTGCTACTAACCGAGCTTTGTATTTCTCCACTTTTCCTTTTGCATTCAACTTATTTTTAAATACCCATTTGTTTTCAATGGGATTTCTTCTAATCGACAACTCCACTAGATCCCAAGCCTCATTCTTATCCAAGGATGTCATTTCTTCATCCATGGCCTTTTTCCAGAGCTTTCCATCCTCTGAATCCACTGCATCCCTGATATTTCTAAGATCATCATAAGTACAAAGAAAAATTTGAACAAAAATCAGATGGATTATACCTTTCCGGTATCATTCTTTCTCGAACCGATCTCCTTAATAATGGAGTATGAGGATCTTCTTCTTCTGATTCTTGTTCTTCTGTAGAGTCTAATTCATCATCCTTTAAATCAAACTATATTTTCTCTGGTTATTCCTTACTTGGTAGGAATTCTTGTTTAACAACATCCTTCATTTCTCTAAATACCACATCTCGGCTATACAAAAATTTCTTAGTCTCTGAGTTCCAAAGCTTATAACCTTTGAGACCATATTTATACCCAATAGAGATACACTTTTCAACCTCCTTATCTAGCTTACTCTTGTTTTCCTTTGGAACATGAACATAGGCCTCACAACCAAATACCTTGAGATGTGTGAGAGAAGGTTTCTTACCAATCCATACCTCTTGTGGAGTCTTGTCATCCAGTGCTGATGAGGGTGATATGTTGACCATGTAACATGAAATACCCACTGATTTTGCCCAGACTTCTTTCCCTAACCCAACACCACTGAGCATGCACCTTTATTTTTCCATCAACGTCTTATTCATCCTTTCTACAACTCCATTTTGCTGAGGTGTATATGGAGTCATCTTTTGCCTTGTTATACTGCACTTCTTACATAATTATTCAAATTCATTCCTGTAGAACTCTCTGCTATTATTTGTCCTCAACACCTTAATTCTTTTCTCTGTTTGATTCTCAACAAGAGCCTTAAACTCTTTAAACCTATCAATACTTCATATTTCTTCATGGGGAAATATATACAAGTATTCCTCAAGAATTCATCTATAAATGAGACATAGTACAAAGATTTTCCCAATGATGGAAACAACACAGGTCCAAACACATCACTATGAATTCACTGTAAAATTCCTTATGCCCTCATTTCACCAGAGGGGAATCTTACCTGATTATGCTTCCCATATGCACAATGTTCACATAAATAAAAATCCAAAGAGTAGTTATACATACCTTCAACCATACCTTTACCATGTAGTAGTCGAAGACCCTTCTCTCCGATATTTCCCAATATTTGATGCCAAAACATAACATTTTCTCCAAAGACTGTAGGAGTTCTTTCTTCTTCAAATCCAATATCAGGAAAAATGAAACTATTTCACCCATCACTAATAGTTATTCCTTGCAGCTTATACATAGTTCCAAACTGAACTCCCTTCAACAACACCATTGCTCCTTCTACCATCCTGCAGTTTTCCTTTTCAAATATTATTTTTACTTCTGCATCGCCCATTTTGCTTATAGAAATCAAATTTATGTCCAAACCTGGGATGTGAAAAACACCAGGTAGTGTTCTAATCCTTCCATATATGATCCTTAACTTGAATTTTCCTCATCCTATGATTCTGGTTGTCGATTCATCACCTAGGAAAACATTACCTTCATCATACCTTTCATATTCACAAAACCACTCCATGTGGGGAATCATATGAAAGGATGCACCTCATTCAACCAACCATGCCTCATGATCTGCATGTGTGCTTGAAGAATCCAAGTACATGTACCATCCTTCTTCCTTAGAGGTCTTTTCTTCTGTAGAAGGAGCTTCTTCAGATCCCTTCTTTTTCTCAATTTTGGATCTACAATGCTTCTTGTAGTGCCCTTCTTTTCCACATCTTCAGCATACCTTTACAAAATTTTCAGGAGATTTTGATTTACCCTTATACTTAGATCTCCCACTTAAGGACTTAGATATATTTCTTTCCTGGGAGATTCCTCTTGCAAATAATGCATATGTGCTCTATCCTTCCATGTTCTTCCACTCATCTCCTCCGACAACAAGGATGAAACCACTTCATCAAACTTCAAGGAACTTGTATTACTACCTATGGCCACAACCAGACTATCCCACGAGTCTGATAAAGAACAAAGTAAACTGATACACTTATCTTCATCTAAAATTCTAATCTCAACAAATACTAACTGACTTACCACATTATTGAAGACGTTCAAATGATTTTCTACTGAGTCTCCATATCTCATCCTCGGGTTATACAAATTCTTTCTCATGAAAATTTTATTTACTAAGGACTTAGACTGATACAACTTCCCTAAATTATCCCATAAATCTTTGGTTGTAGATTCCTCTGAAACATTCAGTAAAAATGAATATGAGAGACATAGTCAGATTGTGCTCTTCGCCTTCCTATCCAACTTTTTCCAGTCATCTCTTGAAGTTCTTGTAGGTGCAGTACTTGGATCCACTGCGATCCATTGATCTTTTTCCACCAAAAGGTTTTCCATCTTGAGCTTCTGTAGCTCAAAACTTTTCCCATTAAACTTGTCGATCTCCATTTTCGAACTACTTGCCATTTCTTTTCACATGAAAAATCAATACCATAGATATCCCACTATAACAAGGCTTATCACAGTCCCAAACCAAACCCTTGAACACAAAGACATCCCCCTAAAGCCAACAAAGCTCTGATACCAAATGTAGATTTTAACCTTGTACAATATTTTACTGCAAATAGATTTTCAATAAAAGAACCTAAAAGATAAAATGGAAAATACACACATTACAGATATATTTTTCCCCCAGAAACCCAAATTTGGAAAACCAACATATTATATATTCATTCATAGTGATACATTGTTTACAATACAATATACATATAGGAGACAACGACATATAAAACCCTAACCCAATGGCCTAGACTAGTCAACATCCCTAATTCCTTAACCAAAAATAGAAAACCATCGAAAAAAACCATGTGCTGAAAAATCGCCCAACAATGGACACGAAAATTGAGGTGACACAAAAAAACGAGGCAAAAATGTGACATGTTTCTTGAGGCAAAAAAAAAATTTCTCAGGGGCTCAACCCCAAAATACCTACGATGCCCCAAGGGGGGGCATAGCACCCCCACCCTCAAACCCTCCTATGTGATCATCGCAATGTAGCAGACATTAGGACTAGTCGTGAAAATAATATAACACATACCCAACAAGGGACTGCTCCCTCTTAATCTTATACTGTATCAGAATCATGGTTTTTCTGGCAGTCTTCACAAACACTGAAACTATTTCTTCGATTACTGGAGCAAGTGTCTCGTCATAGTCTTTTCCCTCTTGCTGGGAGAATCCTCTGGACACAAATCATGTTTTTCACATATTTATACTATTATCTGCAATTTGTTTGTTCAGTTAGATAAATATTGGAAGTCACAACTGACTTACCTTCTAGTCTTAAGGAAAAATCCATATCCCAGTCCTTCTGACTAGCTTCCTCCTATGTCACTGAAACAAGGGAATATTCCCATGAGATTTCACGTTTCCTATAAGTCACTGAAGCTACAACCTAGTCTTCTCAACTTATGACAGTTGTCTGCCAATCCTGTAAGATGTCTCTTTTTCCCATCTGATCCTTTCTTAGAGCAGGCTTACTCCAAGTCTTGATTTCTTATGAGTCTACAAAAAATTCATAGTCTCTGCAAGATATACTTGGTGTTGAATACCAAGTCCTAATATGAAAATCCGAGTCAGAATTCAAATGAATTCTACTTCTTGTCAAGATGGCTTCATTATCCATTGACCAAGTCTATTGTAATTTATATTCTAATGTTTGGTCATCTTTGGAGCCTTCTGCTCCTTACAATCAATCTCCATATGAGATACTATGTATCTCAAAAGTAGTTTCTTCTTCATATTCTTTGGTACATGGATGTATACGATCATATATACAACTTGGATAGATTGCTCCATGTCTCATATAATATGTTGCCTCTTGCACCCATCACTATAGCTTCCTCAGGGTTATCACCTGTGACCTACCCATAACAAGAAAAACAAGGGAGAAACAATAGACACGGATAATAATCTTTATAATAATAATAAAGACAATAGCGAGAACAATCGTCATAGTAGATTTTTCGGAGCTATCACTTGTGACCTACCTGGAACAAGGGTCAAAAGTAAGAAATATAATAATAATAAATGAGAGAAACATTTTTCTAGTGTTGTGATCAATCATCCCTCCATGGTAACCTTGAAATAAAACAAGAGGTTTCTCCTAGAGGAGATGTCAGCTATATCTAGTAAATAATTACAAGAAGCATTTATCTCAATATTGCTCACATGCTACCAAGTATTCAATAATAAAACTTTTTAAATATTTCTATCACAATTATAGTGTTTAGCAGATATCAAACTTCATATGTGCAAATTTGAATCTTATCAATTTAATCAATCAAACTTGGAACCTAGAGTCTTGTCCTGGAAAATAAGTGTTGTTTTTTTTCTTCTAAGTCTCCTTCACTCAATATGACAAGTATTTCCTTCAACCTATCCCCTATACTAAGACAATATGCTATCTGGATAGAAATCTAAGTTAGGCAATAATCTCTATAATCTCAACTTTAATTAATCTAATACTTTGACTTTAATTTTGACTAATGGTTAGTATGATCAAATCAAAATGCAACCTGGATATTCATAAGATCACAATAATTCCATAACAAGTAGAGGCATATCAAAGTAATAAAACTTGGGGTGAATATTTTCTTTGAATGTGTTGGATCTGAGATCCTTCTGGATCTAGGATTGTTTCTTAGAAAAATGATCCTTTCTCCTACAAGTACCCTTTAAAATAATGATACAGTTTAAACATATGTAAGTACTTACCTCTGACAACATCGACATGTAGTGGTACCATCCAACAAAAATGGTAAGAAATAACAAGCCTTTAAAACTTCAAAGGTGCTTCATGGTAGATGGAGATTTGATAAGGTAAGGCACACTAGAACAATCAGTTCCAACACTTCACAGAAAAAATTCACTCCAATTGGTGTTGGCACTACAACTGGTACTGCAACTGCTACAACAACTGGCACGAAGGAACTGGAACAAAGGAACCGGCACTGCAACTACAACTGATACTGCAACTGCAACTGATACTACATCTACAACTGCAACTGGTACTGCAACTGCAACTGCAACTAGTATTGCAACTGCAACTACAACTTAGGGTTTTATGAGGAAATCCTAATTTCTCAAATTTCAAATTTCAAAATTCTAATCTAGGGAAGTGATGCACCTTGATTGGCAGAGTTCTTAGGTGATCTTAGTTTCACCAACATCCTTCAACAAAGGTGAAAATGCCACTCTTAGGGTTTATGTCGAAACACTAATTTTGCAGCAACTGCAATACTAAAACTGAATCTTGGAGAGGGTGCGTTGAAGCTAGCCATTTCTTATAAACTATGAGTTGCTCTCTTTCAAGCATGCTTTGATACCATGTTGAATTTTTACTTATACATCTAGAAGTTACAGTTCTTCATTCATTATTATAAACATTTATTACATTAGTTGCATAAATAAGATCATTGAAAGAGAGGCAATCACATAAAAAATATAGACACTCATAATATCTTGGGAAACTCTCATGGGGGAGAAAACCCAACAAAACTTCCTCAATACAGATATACCAAAGACCAAACAAAATATCCTCCTCTACTCCTTCACTAGGAAGAGTATCACACCACTTAACCAAGAAATACCAAGACACAGACCAAGAACCCTCCTTGACGTCACACTTACCTGCAGTAGCAGTTCCTCCAAGACTTGCACACTTCTTCATAGTTGTAGAGCTAGTGTGGTGAGTGTGTCCAAATGAGGCGTTGACCTCCCTTATAAATAGTGGTATGTCCAGCCTAAAATTAGTTTTGGGTCGACCTGTCACTTTACCCTCTTAATTTACATTTAATTGTCAAGGCACAATAGGGCCTAATTAATAAATATAATATAATAATATTATTCAACACCCCCTTTTAGGTAGAATATTCTTCAAAGTTAAAATATTTCAACATTACTCACCTCCTTACTCAACAAAGAAATTTTATGCATTTGAAGACTCCATAAGCAGTCCATAAGTGTCTCATGTTAGGCACCAAACAAGAAGACATGAATTGGATAGTTTGCAAAGAGAGTTGAAGAAGCTTAAGCCACCATCCTTTGATGGTGAAAGAGAAATGGAAGATGATGTTGAAGCATGGTTTCTTGGACTCAAGAGGTATTTTCAATTGCATAAATACTCATCAAACCTAGAATCCTGAATTACCACTTCCCATTTACATGGAAAAACTACTATGTGGTGAGATCAACTTAAGCAAGTTGAACACATAAATGAGAGCAAGATCACTTGGAAGCAATTCAAGAAATATTTTTAGAAGGAGTATCTTTCAGAGCACTTCAATGAAAAGAAGATGTAGGAGTTCTTTGAACTCAGGTTGGGAAGCATGACCATGACAAAATATGAGAAGAAGTTCTTGGGATTGTTGAAGCATGTAGTATTTATCAAGGATGAAAAACTGAATATACAAAGGTTTTTAAGTGGGCTGCCATCATTTTATAAGGAAAAGATTCAGTATGATGAGCCTAGGACTTTGAAAAAGACCATCAGGAAGGCTAAGTACCTATATTAGCAAGGCAAGGGCAGAGAATCCATGCATACATATTGGAAGGATAAGAAGAGGGAGAAATCTAATTAGAGGAGTAAGGGATTCAAACCTCCTTTCAACATAAACAACCCTAATAAGAATCATCAAGATCAGTCTGCTAAAGATGAATCCAAGAAAGAAGATTCCTTGGGGAAAAGAGGAATACCACCAATCCAATGTTGGGGGTGCAAGGAAAATCACCTATACAAGGATTTCCCTCACATAGGAGATAAAGTGAAGACTATGCACAACATCCAAGAGGCTGCAATAATGGAGGACATGGGAAGAATATATGCAGCCTTGGAGGATCGATAAGTAGAGTACCAATCCAATATGATCAAAGTGTAAGGTAAGATCATTAATAAGCATGTTGTTATTTTAATTGATTCATGAGAAAGTCATTGTTACATTGATCCTAAAATAATTGATAGATTATATTTGGAGAAAAGTAAGCTTGAGAAGTTAAGTTTGGTTCAACTAGCCACTGAAACCAAAAGAATGATGAATGAGGTTGTCAGAGTTTGTCCAATAAATCTAAATGTAGTGAGTACTAATGTTGATATGAATATCATCCCATTATTATCTTATGACATCCTGATTGGAATGGATTGGTTGGACAAGCATCATGTTGTCCTAGATTGTCATAACAAGACATTTACATGTCTTGATGAAGAAGGAAAAAAGAGCAATATGAAAGGAATTCCAAGACCCATTTCTATAAGGGATATTTCAGCCTTACAACTAAAGAAATGTTTCAGGAAAGGATGCCAATTGTATGCAACTCATGTGGAAGACCCAAAAAAGACAAAAGGACCAAGCCTTGAAGATTTTCCAGTACTCCAATAGTTTGAAGATTGTAACGTTCCTCCTCGTTACGACGACCAACCTCTTAACAAGTGATAAATTTTTTTTTGTGTGTGTGAGTGTGTGTACTAGGATAATAAATACATTCGACTCTGTGTTTCCATACGATGACGAACATGACGCATGCAACTGCAACAACAACATAACGATCTAAGACGCACATCAAGCATCTAGAAGCAAAGGGCGATAAACAATCGATAAGAATAAAAAGACTAACTACCCATCTGTCCTACCTTGCAATGGTTAGGACCTCCAAGACACATAAGCAATGCTCAAGCCCAGGTTCCCATCGATTTTAACCATTTAAGGTCTCAGGGCTGGCGACTGTTCTGAGGAACGTGGAGGTGTCTACATCCCGCCCGACACAAGTAGACCAAGCAATAAATTGCTTACAACCAAGTACAACAAAGGTTAACGAACAACCACGTCCTTTACGGAAGGTGCAAGTCAGAAGGAAACTGACAATAATCTACCATTAGTTAAGACCCGGCATTACCTACAACTCAAATGGCATCAAGTACAGATCAATCACTTAGTTTAATTTCCGTTAGTCGACGAGTTACCAACCCAACCTTAAAAATAAGTACATATAATTAATTGCAAATTCCCCATTTACTAAATCATAATAATTTATTGTACTTAGTTTCAAGGACCTTACCTTTTACATGTTGTCACTAATAATAAAATTAAATTAATCTTACAATAAATTAACCATATCATTACTTTTTATACTACAATAACATTGTAAATAAAAATAACAATGGTCTTACATTTCATATGTTATCCATGCTAACATAGCCCTTTTTATATTGCAAGGACATTACATTTACATGTTTCAACCATAATTTACAATGACCTTACATTATAATAATATTGCAAATAAAACAACGAGGATATTACATTTCATAAGTTATCAAATGCTAACATAGCATTTTTCATATTGCAAGAACATTACAATTAAATGAACCATTAACATCAACATCATTTTCATATCTAAACTAACCGTTCTAAATTGATCAATAATACAACTTTAATTTTACCATTCAACATTATCTATTTAATCAATATCCATATAATAGTCATCTAATTCAACAGTCTTAATAATTGAAATACAACTAAGAACTAATTAACGCTAACATCATTTTTGTAATTAGATTATCCATTCAATAATACAACTCTAAATTTTACCATTCAGCATTAATATGTATGTTTACGGAGAGAACATTTATAGCTGGAAACTCTTAGCTAGAAAATAGTTGTAGGTTTCTCAGTGGAAGTCCTAATTAGACGATAGTTGCCTTGAGCAGCCAACTTTGTGTTGATAGTGACCAGGCATAATTAACTTTGTTGACTGTGTTTAGTTCTTTTATGAGCTATGTATTATATATTTGTGCTATGGGCTTCACCAATTTAAAAATAATAATCATTTTAAAAAACTTAAACCATTTCATAATCATGTGAAGATATCTAAAAAGGTTCTACAATATTCATACCCTTCATCAAATAATAATGAAACTCTACACTATGATAGATCATGTGCATTTTCGATGCCCCATATAACATGCTAGAATAAATTAAAAGTTAAAATAAAAGATAACGATGGAATAACGATATTAAGATCTATCCAAATAAAATTTATAGAGAAAAATGGTGAAAACATACGAGATAGTGGATCTCTTATCGGCCTATCTTTGGTATTAATAAATAATTGAGGGCTGAGACAAGGGATAAAAGTTTTACTACACCTGTAAATATTCAAAAGGGATAAAGGTAAAAGGAAGCAGCAAGATTAACAAAGGATAGTTGTTATCGTAAACCAAAATATAAAGCTGGGAATTTATCCTATATGAAGGAGTTGAAACGTTGTTAATGCATAATCAAAAGAAAACGGTGTCACCATAAGGATGGGATTGTTGTCAAGTAAAAGTTATTTAAAATCCTTGCGGGTACACCAGTGCATACAATTAAAAAACAATCCAGAAAATAAGGATGAAACATTGTGCCTATAATTAAGAGACAATCCAGAAATAAGATAAATCGTTGTGCATATGTTATGAGACAATCCAGAAATCAATGAAAGTTTAAGGACGGAGAACTTCGTTTGCCAGGGACGGAGGTTGCCAGAGATGAAATTACATAACAATACAAAATGAAAATGCCCGGCACCCATTGCAAAATGAATTCTCTGAACTAATTTTACAAAAACGGAAATGCCAATACACTCATTGCTAAAACGCATTCTCAGAACTAAATTTTACAAAAACGGAAATGCCAATACACTCATTGCCAGAACGAATTCTCAGAACAAATTTTACAAAACGAAAATGTCAATACACTCATTGCCAGAACAAATTCTCAGAACTAAATTTTACAAAAACAGAATGCCAATACACTCATTGCCAGAACGAATTCTCAGAACTAATTTTACAAAACGAAAATGCCGATACACTCATTGCCAGAATGAATTCTCAGAACTAAATTTTACAAAAATGGAAATGCCAATACACTCATTGCCAAAACGAATTCTTAGAACTAAATTTTACAAAAACGGAATGCCAATACACTCATTGCCAGAACGAATTCTCAGAACTAATTTTACAAAACGAAAATGCCAATACACCCATTGCAAAACGAATTCTATGAACTAATTTTACCAAAAACGAAAATGCCAATACACCTTTTTCCAGAACAAATTCTTAGAACTAAATTTTACAAAACGAAAATGCCCATACACCCATTGCCAGAACGAATTCAAATTTATTATTTTTTAACTATGTCATTAACTGCGGTAATATATATATATATATATATATATATATAT
>ML777084.1:628563-664476 GCA_009831015.1 Picea engelmannii
ATATATAAGCTCCAAGGGTTAGCTCAACTAGTTATGACCCAAACGTGAAGCTATCCTCAGCAGAGAAGGTCACAGATTTGAATCTCTTGTTCCCCTTGGTATTAAACCCGGTAATCAGGGTCGACAGTTGACCCCGTTCACCATCCATGAAGTGGGGAAGTACTCGGGAGTTTAACTTCCAAGGAATATGAATTGCCACATTATTTATAAATAAATCAAAATGATATTTTTGTGTTGATAAAGTAGGTGTCACTTGTAGAATTTTAAGTGATTTAAGAAGTAGACAAATTCACTTTTTTTTTTTTTTTTCAGACCATTTATCTCATTTTGAAAAATAATGAAATAGTAGAGACAAACTTTCATAACTAAAATTCACATCAATCAAGAGGCACTACAACTTCCAAAAAATCATTTCAATATAAAACAATTTAAATTTATGCATTACTCCAAATTTTAACATTAATTATCACATTTTGTATTTATAAAACTTTCTTTAAAAAAATTGAAATTAATATTCACATAAAGTTTTTCAAGTTTTTAAGAAATAAAATGAAAAAATTGTAATTACAAATTATGAATGAATTAAAATTGAAATTTTATTAATATTAAGTCATATTAAAAAAAAATAAGTGTAATCAAGGATAAAACAATTGAAGAATGCGTAATCAAGGGAAACAATGAAGAATGGTAAATTTTGTTTGAGAAAGGCTTAGTAATCAATCTCCATTGGATAGCAATTAAAAAAAATGCAAAGGCATATGAATTGGTATTTTCAATAAATAACTTATATATATGGTTCACATGCGTTATCATTCAAATCATAAACATTAATCCAATATCTCATGATTCCATTCAATGCCAATTTAAAGTGTATATCATGTTAAAGTATTGGGTAAGGTAAATAATTAGGCATTAACTTAATGGGTGGGGTTCCCCACCCTAGTTATCCATGATTGTATTCAATTGCATTGCAACCTCTTTATATATATCATTATAGTGATTATATAATCCATGTAATACTTGAACATAAATGTGACACCTATGTGTGATTATATTCTTGTTATCCATTTCATTCTTTAAGAATTATGGTAAGGTCTATGGTTGTGAATTATGGTAATGCCTATGGTTGTGGGGTTGTGATAGTTATAGCTTTATGGTTGTGGGGTTGTGGGGTTGTGCTAGTTATAACTTTATGGATGGAAAAAATAAAAATTTTTAATTAAAAAAAAATAAGTTTTTAGTTTTTATTAAGTTGATATAAGTTTAAGTAGATTTAATTTACATGTAGGTTATACGTTGAAATTTAGAGAAATAAGTACATTTTTTTAAATTAAGTAGATATATTATTATATAAAATTAATCCTTTGTCCTATAAAAAAATTAAACATTTGTTTTTTTTTGTTTGTTAATTTGTGCAGGACCTGTTGGCTACGCGATTAACCTGTGGCTTGAGAAACCGTGACTCAGGGGCATCTAAACCGTCAAAATCACCCGGGGATCGCACCCGGCCTGAGCCACACCAACCCTTAACATGGTTGGATTTTTTTTGTCCCCGCAGGTTTCGAACCGGTGACTTTAACAATACGGAGTGGCTTAACAACACACTCCGTCACCGACTGTCCTACACCTCGGGGACAAAATTAAACATTTGTTAATTTAACATTTAAATTTGATTGTTAATTGGGTTTAGTTTAAGTGGTTTGTGTTGAGGGGTGTTTTCCCCATCCAGGTTCGATTCCCACAAAGTGACATGTTGAGCTTTTAAATGAGCAAGCTATCAAAAAAGCCTTGACTTTCTACAAAATATGATTTACCTTGGGTACCATCCTCGAAATGAAGGGAAGTGTCGATGGGTTTCCCTAGGCTCTATTCCAAAATTAACAAAAAAAAAAAAAAAAAAACATATAAATTCAATTATTATTATTATTATTAACATAAATTGTTAATATTTTGTATTAAAAATAATTTACAGCCAAACTGGTCAATGTAGTAATACAAAAAAGATGTTGTCTCTTAAAACAAAAATAGTCATAATCATCTAGTAGTGTGAATTAAAAGTAAAAAAGTCTATATCATATTTTGCAAAGAGTTTCAAAAGGTTTTTATTGGTTTAAACTCTAAAAAAGACACCTAAATTCAGAACTGTTTTGCATAACATATGATAAATTGATATAATAAAAGGCATGTTTGTTGTGTCTCTCATCTTGACCAACATGATTAGGCTGAGATTCTTGGTTTTCCAAGTCCATGTCTTCTAGAATTTGATGGATCATTTCCTCTTCTTTAGGTTTTCTAGGACATAGCTCATTGACCTTCTAAAATTGGAAGCAACAAATTGAAAACCTTTACTGAGATTGCATACCATATTCCTCAATATTTAACATTATGCTTCCAAGACCCAAATTTGATTTTTTTTGTTGTTGTAGGAGGGTTTCCATAATCATTGCATATTGAGAATTGTATTGATGTTCATTTTCCTTGACCTTGAAACTATTACCAAGAATATGGACATTCTATTTCCATTGATAAAGTCTTCATGCATATGCAATATTCTATGTATTTCTTGTATCTCCCTATGACGATTCCCATGATTCTTGGGGTAATATATAGCCCAAAGCCTCCAAAAGTGCCCAACCAAAATATACACAGTTGAATTCGAGAGGAAGCAAGTACAATACACCCAAATCAAAACCTTGATCCTATCAAACACAAAGGGGGAACAAGTCCTTCCTAGGCTTGAAAATGAGGAAAGACTAGGGTATTCCCTAAATGCCAATATAAGATCAACTCAAAAAATAACTAGCATTGCCCAACATGCTCATTCATAACAAAAAATTGTTAATTCCAATCATCCTATAGAATACAACTATCTTAAATCCAAAGGATGAGAGACCAAACTCCCTACTACTAATGCAATGGAATAAGAAAAATATTCCATAGCTAAAATACACAAAAGAAAAACTATATAGACCTTCCCTAGCTCTCAAAAGAGGTAGACTCAGAGTAGCCCCAAGGCTCCTGTCTAAATCCAACATAAAGGGAGACCAACAACACCAAACCCTATATGAAACCTCAAAGTATTTTCTAGAAATGACTTGTCTAGCAACTAAATAAACCAACATAGCTCTATCAAGATGTTTTACCCAAAATTCCAATTGAGCTAGAGATGAGAAGTGATATTATTTGGCTCATTAAGAGTAAAGACGTCACAAGCTGGATTTAAACCCAAGTGGGAGGATAACACTTCTTCCTTTCAAACACCCAAGCTAGATCCAATTAACACCCACTATATTTGTATTTATCCATAAAATTGGTATATTAAGTACAATGCATTTATTGTGAAAATTAAATAATTTTGGAATGATTATGTAAATTTGTATTTGAAAAAATATTATTTCATCTAAATAATAAAACATAATTTGATTATGATTAATTGAAATTAATTTCTATCCAATTACTAAATAAATTAAATTATCTATAAAATATTTTATTATTAAATAAAAATGTTATGTAACATATTAATATATTTTTTTTTTTTGTTAATTTGGTCGAACCTGTTGGCATCGGGATTAACCTGTGGCTTGAGAAACCGCGACTCAGGGGCATCTAAGCCGTCAAAATCACCCGGGGATCGCACCCGGCCTGAGCCACACCAACCCTTAACATGGTTGGATTTTTTTTGTCCCCGCAGGTTTCGAACCGGTGACTTTAACATCAGGGAGTGGCTTAACAACACACTCCGTCACCGACTGTCCTACACCTCGGGGACATGTAACATATTAATATTAAAGCCATATACATTATATTATTGAAAAAAAAAAGGAAGAATTAAATATTATAAATAAATATAATAAAAACAAGTAAAAAATAAATATTTTTTTAAATACAAATTTTGGTATTGTCTAATTGTTCTACGAAATGGTTTTTTTCATCGAAATCTAATGACATAAATATGCAGGAAATCACTATTTTTTGTTGTTTGAAATCCATTTTTGAATGCAGAAATGGATTCAACATGTTGAAAAAACTCCTAGGGCACTCAGATTATACAAAAATAATCACTCAAATCTATGGATCTAACAATTTCTTGTCGGATTTCAAGGCAAAGGCCCCCGAAAAATATCATCGAAAAAGAGTAATTCCGTAGAACGTTTAGACTACGACCAAACTTAACCATGCATTAAAATAAATTTAATCATTGCATCAAGTACTTTGTGATGTTATAAAAGTATATTAAATAATTATTGAAATTTGAAACTCAAATAAAAGTTTGTTTTTTGTTTTTTAAACCATAACAAAATTTTGTATTATAAATAAAAGATTTGTTGCACCTAATCTGTAGCGTTTACAATCCCAATATTCATTGAATTTCTACAAAATAGAGAATATTTCTAAGTAGACATCTATAGGAAAACGTTGACTTTCCATACGAGATTTCCATGTACTCATGCTAGTATCCTACCTAATGAACTAACACAAAATACATACGACTTTAAAGAACATTCATATTGGTTTAGATATGCGCAATGTCTTGCTCTTCCAACCCTTGTCAAAGTGAGGAGGGTTCACACCTTCAATCTCCATGGGTACCTAATTTTGGAAAAAAAAAATAGCCTCCACTATGCCTACTTGATTCGAGCTTTGAGTACCATGGTTGTTGGAAGCAAGGGAGAGAGAATCCAAATGTTGCGATAAAACCAGAAAGCGAAGCTTGATGCATTCATTCTCTAGTGAATATATTTGGTGCTTCTTAAGAAGAAGAAGATTCATGTAATTAGTATTCTGAGTTATTCTAACTTGTTCCAACTCAACTACTTTGGAAAAGATAATCAAAAGAGCACCACTACTAGTTTGGTTAATTTCCTCTTGCATGTGCAAAACCCACCTTAATTCCTTGAGGTCATTATTTTCCATAACTACTTAGACTTCCTCTACCACCTAGATATATTTCAAAGGAAAGCAAGATACCAATACACAAAACCAAAAGTAAGAACAGTAGTAAGAGAGACTCCCCCATTCCACCTCTCCAAGATTCAAAATTTGTGATATCACTCAAAAACAACCCCACATAATAGAAAAAAAGAAATAGAGAAAAAAAAAAAAAAACCACATTGCAAACCAAACGAAACCTTCCCCTTCTCCACCATCTGCAATGGCTTCTCACCATAACCCTATCTAGAATTCCAAGATACCCCACATTGGCTCTAAGATAACTTCTAGGAAATAAACCCACCACCAAGCTGAAGTGTTAACGAATCGCCCTAAGGATAAGCTTGAGACTCAAATTATCCCATACCAGTTGCAAGGCTTCATCGTGGTGCTGTGATAGCCCATAGATAAGGCCTGCCAAATTAAATGTGAGCATAAGGCTCACTCGCGCCTGATATCCTTCCACATGCACTTCCAGCGGTGGGTCATTAGTATTATCAAGGTTAATTTGTTTTTCATTAATAACCTCTAATTAAGATAGCTAGGGGATTATGCAATAGTTGAACCCTTCATTTTCCATTCTAGTTCTAAGATTTAATGTTGTGATAAAAATAAGAAAAGATAAATACATATAATTAATGAAACTTTATATATATATATATATATATAAATTAGCATTCACTTAAATTATATTGGTTTATCACACATGTGTTAAGTCCTTTTATTAATGGAGTAAAACCAACTTTCCCTCACACCCATACATAAAGGGCTTTACATTATAATGGCTTTGAACTTGGGTTGTTTGTATGGCTAGCTCAAATCTATCTATTTAGAAGGGGTAACTCAAACATTTAACTTTCAAAAAATATGAATTGCCACATTATTTAGAAATAAATTAAAATAAATAACTGGTTTGTATTCGAATTTATAAATAGCAGTTAGAGCTTGAGTTAAAAAATTTAATCCAATCCGACGCAGGAAAACTTTCAAATTTTCTTCAATTTTCTTAAGAAGAGAAGAATTATGCAAATGTGGCTGCTGGGATTCGAGCCCAGGTCTCCACGGCCACAACGTCGAATTCTTACCACTAAACTACAGCCACTGAATATTGCTCAGCTGTTTTACTATAGATTAAATTAATATAACAAAGCACGTCTAGAAAAGTTGGTTCAGCGTAAGCCCTTAACGAATAGATATTTCATTGATTAATTAATTGTTGAGCACCACCCTCCTTTCACAAAGATATAAAGAAGACTTTGGAAACGAATCAAAACAAGCAAAACCAAATAATTCGGGGTGGGTACATGATGAGCATGAAAGTGTGGTTAAGGTTGAAAGAGCAAGTTAAAGAAGGATTTGGACAAGGATTTTGTATAGGAAATATTTAATAAGCAAGAGTTTATTTTTAGAAAGTTCTTCAACAAATATACATGATTTTGATTTTGATGAAGTGTTTTTATGTAATAAAAATGGTAAAATAAAGTTGATTTATATTTTAATTTTAATTTTATTTTATACAAGTTATTTTTAATTTAAATTGAATTTAATTTAAGATGATAAGTAAAAACTACAAAATTATATATAGAAAAAGTGTGTTATATATGTAGACATCCATGAACTTAAGATTATGTAGAGAACTTAGTTTATTCCCCATACATTATCAATAAAATGTGTGGGGAGGATATACTCTCATGGTTACATTAAATAGAAAACATCTAAAGCTTGACCAATTAAAAACCTTAGTTACCATATCATGCAAGGAAACTAAAAGCAGGGTGAGAGGGAAACCACACACCAAGCTAAGTTAATGTGGTGTGTGGTTTCCCAGTGCACATTTGGATCGGATCGGCGTTGGATCGTCCCAACAGAGGCTCTATAATCTGGAAACATCTCTCATTAACCCTGCCGATTATTCTTCAGTGGATATCTTGGAACCCGGGCAATGGACAACTGATTGAAGTGGGCAGAGACTACATTCTAGGCCTAGGTAGACGCTCCCTGCTCTCAGCTCCTCTGTTGGCACACTTACATAGAAAAAATATTTTTTTCCTTCACCAAATCACTTCTCCGTTCAATGGAGGTCTGCTCGGCGACCATTGGCTCAGCGGTGAAGAGCTACAACTGGAGGTTGAATTAATCAGTGAATGGAGGGGCTACACACAACTACTGATGGAAGCGGGCATTCGTTTGCAAGACAGACCAGATGTTCTTCTGTGGACTGGAGGGGACCAGTCGGGCTCTCTTACGGAAAAAAACGTTTATCATGCGCTTGCAACCTTCTATTGGTCACATGATAAATCAAACCGGTACCAACATATATGGAAGGCCGATTGCCCTGTCAAATTAAAGCTCTTTTTCTGGTTACTAGTTGAGAACCGAGTTCTGGTGTGGGCGAACCTACAGGCCCGTGGCTGGGAGGGGCCGAGTCGCTGCTACCTTTGTCAACATCAGAGCGAAACCATCCCACATTTGTTCATCAATTGCCCTTTCGTCCGAGCAGTGTGGCAGATTCTTGATCCATCTCTCCTATTCTACTCAACGTGGTCGGGCACTTGTGTTCTCGAATGTCTTCAGCAATGGACCAGAGTCTACAATTCACTTATACTGCTGCCAGTCTACCTCTTTTGGCAGGTCTGGAAGTCCAGAAACTCTGCTCTCTTTGACAGGAAGTCTCCTTCTGCGCTTTATGTGGCTAATACTATTTTACATAGGGTAGATCTACAGCAGACTCAGCCACCTACAATCCCAAAGTGCCGGCACCATTTTTCTTATCCTATTGACAGGGATGTCGCCTGGTTTGATGGAGCCTCACAACAGAGTGGTTCTCTCTGTGGTGCGGGAGGAAAAATTTTGCTTAACACTCACACTTGCTATCGCTGGACCTTAAACTGTGGAAATGGTTCAAACATGAAGGCTGAACTGTTGGGGGCTTGGGCGTCCCTCAACCTGGCAAGACGACTGCACATCGACGAGCTTCTTCTCTTGGCCGACTCCAAGATTATTGTTGACTGGCTGAAGGGACAAGCGGATTTCAAGGTGGCGGCTCTCGAAAGTTGGAAAGAGAGAACCAAAGAGACATCCCACTGTTTCAGAAATCTCTCCGTTTCACACATCTTTAGAGAGGATAATTGTGAGGCCGATACACTCTCCAAATTAGCTTTGAATTTGCCCCCAAGCCAATTTTGCTTCACAAAGTGGGAGGATGGTAACGAAGGGCCCACCATCAAAATCAAGTTGTGATTTCTACTTCTTTGGGCTGACTCTTGTTGCCTATCTTTTGACCAGAAGGCTGATTCCCTAGTGGATTTGGGGCTTTGGTTTTTGCCGGATTTGTCGTGCTTTTTATCAATCCACCAGTTGTGTTCATCTTTGAGGCTCCTTTGGCGGAGACCGACTATGTATATTTATATATCCTTTTGAATATATAGAGTATTTTTTCATGTGGAAAAAAGTTATCAATCTTTGATGTAGTCCATCATTTAAACATATTATTTTAAAAATCAATTGTAAATTATACTCTCAATTTTTACTACTTTAATTTATGCTTACTTATTGGTAATCTTTGATATAAGTCATGGTTTAAATGTATTATTTTAAAAACTAATTATAATTTAAAACTCAATTTTTGCTACTTTAATTTATGTTACATGTTGAGTATTTTCAATTTTTTATTTTAAAAAAACTATTAAATATATTAGATAAACATAAAATTAATTTAAAAAATAATATTAAATATATTTAAAATTTTAATATTAAATGTATGGAGTTCTAATTAATTTAATATTCATTAATATAAAAACTACTCAGTCTTGGCCTCTTTCTACAACACATCCTTCCCTACTTCATGTCAAGGTCCCTCACAAAACCATCGAAGCACACAGGCTTGGCCGACTCCTCCTGGACTTGTATTTATTTATGGAGCTACATAAAAGACTCGCTCTCAACCACATGGCGGAAGACATGAACTTGACCTCGTGTCTCCAAAAAAACTAAAAAGAAACTTATTCTTGGTAATGATATTGGACTCATAGAGTCTGTCTCCATGGCTCTCTACAACCTTGTGGGCATGATATCATATAGACACCTCTGCAAAACGGACTTGAATACCTGGTTGTCCAAATCTTGGAAGCCTATCCTGGGTTATGTCCCTACCCGCTCACATCTTGGGCGGGGTTGGCTCCAGTTTCACTTTAAAACACCAGAAGATGCCACAACCATCCTGGAACGACTATGGATTTTAGATGACAACAATCTCATGTTAAAATGGTGGAGAGTGAGCTTTGACCCTTCACAAGACTACTTTCGTCTTCGACATCTGTGGGTAGTTCTCCCTGAACTGCCTCTTCATCTTTGGAATGAGAAATCTCTTAAGGCTATTGGAAATTCTCTGGGTCGTTTCATCTCTATAGACTCCAAGACCATCATTGGACCAGATAAGACATTGACGAGGATTCTAGTTGAGATAGATATACATGAGGGACTTTTTGAATCTCTGGATATAGACTGGCGAGGACACATACCAGTTGCAAGGCTTCATCGTTGTGTTGTGATATCCCATAGATAAGACATGCCAAATTAAATGTGAGCATAAGGCTTACTCGCACCTGATGCCCTTCCACGTGCACTTCCAACGGTGGGTCATTAGTATTATCAAGGTTAATTTGCTTTTCATTAATAACCTCTAATTAAAATAGCTAGGGGATTATGCAATAGTTGAACCCTCCATTTTCCATTATGGTTCCAAGATTCAATGTTGTGGCAAATTTTTCCTACGTATTTGCCTCGTCATTCATATTTCTCTTGATATGGAAGAGGGAGACCTGGTCAAAGTATGTTAAAACCCATTTGATTTTAGAAACGATGTATTGGATATTATTCCCTCCCAGATTTGATTGAATAATTATTACGTTGATGATGAACAACGAATTTTTAAAGATGGACAAGGTGAGTTTACACCACAATGAATAAGCTTAAGCTAGATTATTAAACATGTTCCCTATTCTCTAGACTTGATGACCTATCTTCTTTCCATTGAGATCATAAAATTGAAATACAAATTATTAATAAATTAATTATTTTGAATTTGGAAATGTATATGCTAAAATAAAATTGTTATATTAAATTATTATTACTAATTATTGTGAACATGTCAATTTAATATATTGTAATGATCAAATTATATATTTAAAAATTAAAATAAAATAAAAAAGTCTACTTGCCTTCATCTCAATTTTTTTAACATTATAAAAATTGTGTATATTTCAATTTTTTTAAATAATATTTTTAATTAAAAAAAAAAAAGAATTTAATAATAAAGTTTTCTCCACAATAATAACATTTTAATAATTGTGTATATCACTAAGTTTTATCCACAATAAGGTATTATTCAATGTGTCATGTCACCTTTTTAATAATTGTGTATATCACTAAGTTTTCTCCACAATAAGGTATTATTCAATGTGTCATGTCACCTTAGAAAATGTTTATCATTTCTAACGAAGTAAAAAAAGCTTAGTGGCAAAAAACAACAAAATGTTTGGAGAAGTTTTTGATAAGAAACCTAAACTATGCTTTGGTTTGGAAGATTTATCCTTATTTTTTTAAGTTTATGATAAGGAAGACTATCACAATGAAAAATCATATTGTGAAAATTATGAATTGTATTATTGTTGCTAGCATATTTCAAAGTGGGGAAAGGGAACATTGAATTGAATCAAGTTTATGATAAGGAATACTATCACAATGAAAATTTATCACAATGAAAATTCATATTGTGAAAATTATGAATTGTATTATTGTTGCTAAGCATATCTCAAAGTGGGGAAAGGGAATGCATTGAATTGAATCAAGGTAATTATGTTGTTTAAAGAGAGGGAACATATTTTTGTTTATAGTTTTTGAATAATTGATTAAGGATTTGTTGAAGAAGGTAAATGAATAACTAATTAAAATGAGATTTTAGTGGGCTAAGTATAAATGGATGTATGGTAGGACTATGTGATGGAGGAAGTTGTGTAAAGGTCAAAACATTCAACCATTCGAACTAGACTATCAAAATAGACATATTATTAAAAAAACATTGTAAGTAAGTACGAACTATATTAATATTGACAAAATATACATACATGTATGTGGTGGTTCAAATACCAAGAAATGCTCAGACAGACTTTTGAAACCAAGAGATGCCAATTTTGTGAGCCTGTCCCAGTGGGGAAACTAGAACAAAAATTGAAAATAACTAGTATGAGAAACTTATACCTAAATAACCAACAATTTGTAATGACACTTGTGAAATTCCCTATGACCTAGACATATAAAAACTAGAACAAGACCGTGGAAAAAAAGTTGCAATTCATGTTAACCAGTGGCATGAGAAACCTAAGAGGTTGATGAGACAACAACATCCAAATGACCAACAATAGAAAGAGGCTCTGCCCATGGACAAGCAACGACATGGAGCTGGAAGAAGCCACTGTGCCTTTTTGCAATCCAGGTAACCACTGAGATGAGATGAGCATTGTGCACCTCCGAAGTCTTCATACGATGCTTCAACTGAAAAAAATATGGGTCTTTGGGAAATATCCCCGGGGCCACCATTGTTTTGGTGTGCCAATATAGCTCCAAGGTCCTATAAAAAATTGAATTTCAGGTTTTGGTGCAACCCAAGTCTAGTATTATCCCTCCCACCTAATATTCAACCTCCTCATCATCCTTGAATTCTCTTACCATCTTGACCTCTACTTCCAACGTAGGCATGGTCGCATGGTCCTCCTAAGGGACAAAGTCCCAATAAAAATCAGTTTTGGCTATGCTCGCCTTAGCACCGTGCGAAGAGATAATGAGGGAGAGATGATGTTTCCTCCCACGAGGAGTCACGACAGAATGCGTCGGAGGAAATGAAGCAAGATTCACAGAGACAAACTAGTCGTAAATAAGAACATACCACGACAAGGAGCAAAGTTGAAACACGTTAGTAGCCATATCCTTTCCCGAGCGGAAATTTAACTTCGCTTTGGTCATCATGCCCACAAATTTAGGGCATACCATGCCTTCATTGCAATGCTTGGCCATTAACAACAACATTATGTAGGGTCGTTTGCAAGGAACTTGAATCGTGCGAGCCATTGAGCTTGCCATCAACCACCAAACATTCATCATTACTCCGTCGTCCTTCATATGAGACTTAAGTACAGGGCCTTAGACACCTGGAGCCGCCTCATCATATCTTGACGCATGATCATCTCCACTGATTGATGCTCCATCCAGAGGACATATTATAACTAACATATAATTATTGATATAATAGTTTATTGATATATTCTTATCTCAAAATGTCATTACACATTAATATTCTCCCATTTATAAATTCTAACTTTTTGTTAAACCCATTTAAATACTCTTGAAATAATAATTATTGTAATGTCCCCAAGGTCGAGCCCAGTTGTAAATCTTGTTTATGAAATGAGTTGTAAAAAATTTTATAGGCTGGTGAGCCAAGTTTATATAAGTTGGTGGGCTTATGTGATTGTTAGGCCAGAGAGCCTAAGGTTTGAAGGCCAAGAGCCTAGTTTTGTACGTGTATCAATGCAGAACATTAATAAAATATAAACACCGCCACGTGCAAACCGACGAAGATGAATGAGTGATGGGGGACTAAGCTTCCATAGAGTGGGAAAGGGATTAGGGGCTGGAAGGTGGGAAGAGGGGATAAGTGTTGAGCCTAGGGGGCTAAGCCTAGGGGCTTAAGTCCTTGGGAATAATATTTTAATATTATTCCAAAAATACCATGTGAATAATATGTTTTTATCCTAAGTTCTTTTGGAATGACATGTGACTCCCAAATGGTGGGAGGAATGCACGTTGATGGAAGCATGCATCTTCATGGGTGACAAGTGTCAACCCAAGCCCATGCAAATAAAACGACCAAGATGAGCCGTGGTGGGGGGGCTCCTCCATTCGACCCGACCATCTGAGCGTGAACCGGTTCGACCTCGGTAGGAGACCTCGTGCATCTTCTGAACGGTACATCCCCTGAACTAGAAGCCTGTGTTGATTTTGGGGAAAAGTCTGTGGTTGTTCTAGAAAGCTGGTACACCCCTTCTCTATTCTAAACCATGGAGTCAGAATCAACCCCTGCATGGAAAAATCATCACGCATCCCTAAGAATCCAGAGTGTGAGTCTATCCCTTGTTGCCAGATTGAGAAAATGGAAGTGTCCCATCCCTGCTAAGCCTGGTTATGTTGTAGCATATGTATGTAGCTACCCTAGGGTGTTCATGTCTCGATTCCCGTTGATTGTGGTGGATGTGTAGTGTTTGAACCTATGTGGCTTGTTGGCCAGTTTGTACATCACTCTCTCCAGGTGAGAGAGGTGGTTGAAGTTGGAATAATAGGTTGTTGGGCCTGTGAGCGACTCTCTCCAAGTGAGAGAGTGCGTAGAGGAAGGAGAGAACTCCTGGAAGGAACCCTGTAGTTGCCACAGAGCTCAGAGACTTTCAGTCCGGTCTGTTGCTGAAACCCAAGGCAAGGAAGGTTAGTAGCCAAAGGACTATCTAGGTGACAGAGAAGGTGTATACTCTTGGGGTGGAACATGCATGTGGGGAAGGAGCGTCTGTGGGTAGTGAGTATGAGTGGTTCCTGGGAGAAAATTCCTTCCTTGTGACTGTGTGTTTTCCCTGTAACCTCAGCCTAGCCTAGGATTCCTTACCTTGGGGTTGGAGCTTAGTCCCAACTCGAGGGTGACCCACTGCTGAGCTTGATGAGCAGTGTGTTCTAAGGCTGGGAGGTTCGTGGAAGGCCTGGACCTGGTTGGGGGAATTACCACCGTTTCAAAGATAAGTACCAGATGATGTTTTAATTACTTTTCTGCATGTCTATGTATTTATATTTATCATGTATTCTGTTGTGCATACGAATTAATGTTAAAGACATTGATTATTTATAATAGCAGTAATTCTTATGGTTACTCTGAGTTTAAATGTCTTTCATTTTCTTAAATGCATGTCTTATATATAGAATTAAGTATGAGATTGTTATTTCACGTTGTAATGTTGGCCCGACCATGGGGTTGATGGCCGGGAACGTTACAGTTTGGTATCAGAGCATTACAGTATGAAAGGGTGTTACAGTTTGGTATCAGAGCCAAGGTTTCGACGCTGAGCCTAGATGGGCCAGTTGAGTGGTCTTTGGACTGAGGGTTTGAGGAGAAATTGTGTCTGGAGAACCAATTTTGGACCTTTGAATGCTCCTGAGAGTCAAGGAGTTACTTGATCATGTTACCAAGCTCAAGAGGTGTAGCGATGTTATGAAACTGCAGCCGGGGTGGCATCTGGCCATAGGGAGAGAGGACTCCACACCAAAAGTGTTGGAGCCATAGAATCTGTTCGGGAGGAAAGGAGAACCCTCACGACCGTCAGATCTGGAGAACGTGCACAAGGCTTAAAACCCTTTCGAGTTGCACAGGAACGTGGAAATCACGATACGTGAAATCCCGAATTCGTCGGGACTGTCCATGAGGGGGACACATGGCTGTCAGATGGCATTTCGGCACCCAAGAAACCAAAATGGAAGAACCTTGTTTTCGCAAGTCGTGAAATAGAGAAACCCGGAAATTCGAAACGATCTACACCGTAGATCGTAAGAGAGGAACTTGACCATTGGATCAAGTGGAAGAGTAGACAGTAATTTTAGAATTTCGGCAAACGAAAGTTCGAGATGTGTGGATGCACGAATTCCCAATGCCTGAAACCTCGAAACGTCGAAAAGATCTGCGTCGTAGATATGAGATAAGTCTAATCGTTGGATTGCCTTAGAATGGACGTGGACACATGGGTGTGTAACAGGTGCTAGTGAGTCTAGAAGACAAGCGAGAATGGTGGGACCCGATGACATCACCAAAGGTGACATGGAATCTCCTGAACGTACCACTCGCCACCGTGGTTATGGGTGACAACTGTGCTATGGGGCCAGAGAGTAAAGTAAATCGAAATTTTAGAATTCGGGAGTTGGAGTGACATGGGTGTTGGAAGTCACTACATCGTGAACTCCTGAGAACCGAAGACCCGAAAACCCGAAGTGCCGAGTCCCGAAATCCCTACTGGGGTTGGCGACAATTGTGCTATGGGCCCAAGGGAAGAGAGGTTGGAAGTTCGAGAGTCAGGAGTTGAAGAGGGAATCAAGTGCGAGAACCTCTGGGGACCAAAAACCCCGAAACCTGAAACACCGAAGTTCCGAAATCCCAAAATTTTCGAAGGACATAAGAACTGTCAAGGATTTAACTGTTGGATCCTCGCGGACAAAAAACCCGAAAACCGAAGTCCCGAAGTCCCGAAAATTTGCAGAGCGAAGGAGGGCTCAGAAAACTTAGTGAATTTGAAACGTTTTCTTATTCACGTTGGTTAATGAATGTTGTGGTTTTTATTAAGGGATAAGGCCTGACAAACTCTGGTTGACTACACGTTGTGTGTGTAGAGTTCAATGGGTGTCAGGACAACCGAGTATACAAATGGAAGAGGTACAGATTGCCTCCGAAATAGAGGACGAAAGGGTAGGAAGAGATGTCAACTTGGGAATCGAAGGATCAAACTCTAATGGGCACGGAAAAGACATGGATAAGGAAGGACATATGATGAAACTCATTGAAAGATTGCAGAAAGATGCCCATGCTCACCGAGATGATAGCTGAAATCTCATGAAATTCGGGGATAGGCAGGGTGAATTCAACTTAAAAATGTTGAAGAGCCTAGAAAGAATAGAAAGGAAATTGGAGAAGGGGAGTGACTCAAGTAAGACAAAGAGTCGCAGGACCCCTGAGAGGAAAAGAAGATCAAGAAGTGTCAGGACCCCTGAGAGGAGAAGAAGATCGATGAGTGGTAGCAGACATCATCGTCGCTCCCCAAAGCATTCCAGTAGGAGGTATGCAGTAGCTCAAGCCCGTTCCCTACCAGAAAACACCGAAGATCTGGAGTGGATGAATTGAAGGGAGAGATGAACAAGATCAAGCCTTCAACGTTCGATGGAGAACATAAGAAGGGGGAAGATGTTGAAACCTGGTTGCTTGGCATGAGGAAATATTTCCAACTGCAGAATTATTCCTCTCATGCAGAAGGAAGAATTGCGATGTATCAATTGAAAGGAAAAGCATCCATGTGGTGGGATCAGTTTGTGCAGGTGCATCACATCAGAGAGAAAGATGTCACTTGGAAGGAGTTCAAGGGGTATTTTGAGAGGAAACACCTGAATAAAAGATACTATGACAGAAAGATGAAGGAGTTCTTCGAACTCATGATAGGCAGCATGACCATTGATGAATACAACCGAAGGTTTTTGGAACTACTGAAGTATGTTTCATTCATCAAAGATGAGGCTGTCAAGATTCAGAGCTATCTGAGTGGGCTACCACCTCCCATTGGTGACAAGATTCAGTATGATGATCCCAAGACTATGGAAGAAACAATAAGAAGGGAAAAATGCTTGTATGAACAAAAAAGAGAAAGGCCTACTTTTCGAAAGGCTTGGGATGATCAGAAGAAGTTAAGGAAAGAGCAGAGGCTGAAGGGAAACAAGCTTCCCTTTTTCAGAAATGGTCCTCAGGGACAGACATCATTTAGAGAGCCCAGGAAGGCTGAAGTGGGTGAAAAAATGCCCAGACCTCCACCTGTAACACCCTTTCATACTGTAACACTCTGATACCAAACTATAACGTTCCCAAACATCAACCCCATGGTCAGGCCAACATTACTACACAGAATAACAATCTCATACTTAATTCTATATATAAGATATGCATTTAAGCAAATGAAAGACATTTAAACTCAGAGTAACCATAAGAATTACTACTATTATAAATAATCAATGTCTTTAACATTAATTCGTATGCACAACAGAATACATGATAAATATAAATACACAGACATGCAGAAAAGTAATTAAAACATCATCCGGTACTTATCTTTGAAACGGTGGTAATTCCACCAACCAGGTGCAGGCCTTCCAGGAACCTCCCAGCCTTAGACCACATTGCTCATCAATCTCAGCAGTGGGTCACCCCCGAGCTGGGACTAAGCTCCACCCCCAAGGCAAGGAATCCTAGGCTAGGCTGAGGTTACAGGGAAAACACATAGTCACAAGGAAGGAATTTTCTCCCAAGAACCACTCATACTCACTACCCATAGACTCTCCTTCCCCACATGCATGTTCCACCCCAAGAAGTTTCACCTTCTCTGTCACCTAGACAGTCCTTCGGTTGCTAACCTCCCTTGCCTTGGGTTTCAGCAACAGACTAGACCGAAAGTCTCCAAGCTCTGTGGCAGCTACAGGGTTCCTTCCAGGAGTTCTCTCCTTCCTCTACGCACTCTCTCACCTGGAGAGAGTCGCTCACAGGCCCAACAACCTATTCTTCCAACTTCAACCACCTCTCTCACCTGGAGAGAGTGATGTACAAACTGGCCAACAAGCCACACAGGTTCAAAAACTACACGTCCACCACAATCAACGAGAATCCAGACACGAACACCCTAGTGCAGCTACAGACAGATGCTACAACATAACCAGGCTTAGCAGGGACGGGACACTTCTGTTTTCTCAATCTGGCAACACGAGATAGACTCACACTATGGATTCTCAGGGATGCATGACGATTTGTCCACGCAGGGGTTGATTCTGACTCCATGGTTTAGAACAGAGAAGGGGTGTATCGACTTTCTAGAACAACCACATACTTTTTCCCGAAATCAATACAGGCTTCTGGTTTAAGGGATGTACGATTCAGAAGATGCACGAGGTGTCCTGCCGAGGTTGGACCGGTTCATGCTCAGACGATTGGGTCGAATGGAGGATCCCCCCCACCATGGCTCATCTCGATCGTTTTATTTGCATGGGCTTAGGTTGACACTTGTCACCCGTGAGACTGCATGCTTCCATCAGCGTGTGTTCCTCCCACCATTTGGGAGTCACATGTCATTCCAAAAGAACTTAGGATAAAAACATATTATTCACATGGTCGTTTTGGAATAATATTAAAATATTATTCCCAAGGACTTAAGCCCCTAGGCTTAGCCCCCTAGGCTCAAGACTTAGCCCCTCTTCACACCTTCCAACCCCTAATCCCTTGCCCACTCTGTGGAAGCTTAGTCCCCCATACTCATTCATCGTGGTCGGTCTGCATGCGGCGGTGTTTATATTTTATTAATGTTATGCATTGATACATGTACAAAATCAGGCTCTTGGCCTTCAACCCTTAGGCTCTCTGGCCTAACAATCACATAATCCCACCAACTTATATAAACTTGGCTCACTAGCCTATAAAACATTTTACAACTCATTTTGTAAACAAGATTTGCAACTGGGCTCAGCCTTGGGGACATTACAATCCCCCTCCCCTTATTTCTGCACTGTCCTCAGTGAAACTTTACACAACATCTGCAAGCTTTTCAAAATTTTCAAAAAGATGCGGGTACTCTGCCCGCATAACATCTTCATGCTCCCATGTTGCATCCTCAGGACTGTACCAGGTCCACTGGACCTTTACAAGCTTTATAGCTCGATTCCAGAGCTGTTTTATTTTCCTGTCCAATATGCGCACAGGATGCACTTGTAGGACACCTTCTGGTTCGACCTGAATCACATGCCAATCGATAACATGATTAGCATCAGGTATATATTTCTTAAGCAATGAAACATGAAACACATTATGTACAGACATAGATGCAGGTAATGCAAGCATGTATGCAATTGGTCCAATCCTTTCCAGAATTTCAAATAGCCCATAAAATCTTGTTGCCAACTGGGCACAACTTCCCAGCTTCAGGGAACGCCTGTTAGTTTTCACTTTCAGGAAAACATGATCACCCACTTTGAATTCTCGGTGGTTTCTGTTCTTGTTAGCATAACTTTTCTGCCTGTCCTGGGCAGTTTTCAAATTCTGTTTAATCTTTATCATTTGGTCCTCCATCTCCTTGAGAAACTCTGACCCAACTACTGCTCTGTCAGCTGGATTATCCTAGCTCATTGGAGTGTTGCACTTTCTTCCATAAAGTGCTTCAAATGGGCTCATCTTCAACGATGCATGATACCCATTATTGTAGGCAAATTCTACCAAATGTAGGTAGTCTTCCCATCTTGATGGTTTTTCCATCACATACATTCTCAGCAGGTCTTCTATTACTCTGTTCACCCTCTCTGTCTGTCCATCAGACTCAGGATGATATGCTGTACTAAAATTCAGATTCGTTCTGAATCCTTTGAACAATCCTTTCCAGAAATTCAAGGTGAATTTCGGGTCCCTATCAGGCACAATTGTTTTAGGAGTTCTGTGCAAGCATGCCACTTCTTTTAAGAAGATATCAGCAACATCTGTTGCCTTGTGAGTGGTTTTCAGTGGAATAAAATGGGAAACTTTTGTAAGCTTGTCCACCACAACCATGATCGAATTGTGTTTCTTGCTCATTCTGGGCAATCCTGTAATAAAATCCATGGTCACCACTTCCCACTTCCATTCCGGAATGGGTAAAGGCTGCAACAACCCTGGTGGGTGCCTATGCTCAGCCTTAACTTTTTGGCATTCCATACATTTGGCAATGTATTCAACAATCTCCCTCTTCAAACCCGGCCAAAAGTAATGGCTTTTGACTGCTGCCATAGTCTTCTGATATCCAGGGTGTCCAACATACATCACGTTATGCATTTATTTTAGAATCACAAGTTTCAATTCCTGGACATTGGGTATATACACTCTGTCTTTATACAAGAGTAATCCATCAACTTCCAAGGTGTAACTTTCCTTTTTCTGTGGTCTCTCACGCTATTGTAGCTTTGCTACTAAGTCTCTGTACTGCAAATCAACATTTGCAGCTTCCAAAATTCTCTCTTTAATATCAGTCATGTACATGCTAATGGCTATAGCATGTAATTCATGCACCTTCCTGCTGAGTGCATCAACCACCTTGTTTTCCTTCCATTTGATATGCTTGATATCAAATTCGTATTCGCACGGAAACTCTAGCCACCTACTTTGTCTAGCATTTAAAGTCGGCTGATCAAACAAATATTTTAGACCGTTGTGGTCTGTTCTCAATTCGAATCTCCTTCCCATGAGGTAATGTCTTCATTTCCTTAGAGCGTGGACGATTGATGCCAGCTCCAAATCATGAGTGGCATAATTATTTTCATGCTCTTTCAGCTTGCTAGACTCATACCAGATTACAAATCCATCTTGGCTGAGAACTCCTCCCAACCCTTCCTTACATGCATATGTGCACACCACGAAATCCATATTTGGATCTGCAATCCTCAAGATTGGAGCATTGGTTAACAGCTGCTTCAATCGCTGGAAACTCTTCTCACACTCTTCAGTCCACTGAAACTTTTTCTCCTTCCTTTGCAGAGAAGTGATAAGGTGAGTTATCTTTGAGAACCCTGCGATAAACCTTCTGTAATAGCCCGCTAGACCCATAAAGGATATAACTTCCACCACATTCCTTGGAACTAACCATTCTCGGATGGCCTCAACCTTCTCAAGATCCACGATGATCCCTTCCTCTGAAATAATGTGCCCCAATTAATGGATCTGCCTTTGGTAAAATGAGCATTTGCTCAATTTCGCATATAGTTGGTGCCCTCTCAACACTTACAACACTAGTCTCAGGTGTTGTTCATGCTCTTCCTCTGACTTGGAATGCACCAAAATGTCATCCAGGAAGACTATGACAAACTTGTCTAGATAGTCCCTGAATACACCATTCATCAAGCACATAAAAACAACAGGTGCATTTGACAGTCCAAATGGCACCACTGTGAACTTGTAATGACCATACCTTGTTCTAAAGGCAGTCTTTCTGATGTCCTCATCCTTTATTCTTACCTGGTGATATCCTGATCTGAGATCTATCTTCGAAAATATTTTCACACCCTTCAATTGATCAAAAAGATCATCGATCCTCGGCAGAGGATACTTGTTCTTGACAATTATCTTGTTCAACTACCAGAAATCAATACACAGCCTCAACGTCCCATCCTTCTTCTTCACGAACAGGACCGGGGCACCCCAAGGTGACACGCTGGGGCGAATGTACCCCTTCTTTAGAAGCTCTTCAAGATGCAATTGCAACTCTTTCACCTCTGGTGTACTCATTTTATAAGGAGCTTTCGACATTGGAGCTGCTCTAGGCATCAAATTTATAGAAAAATTGATGTCTCTCTTAAGAGGTAGTCCAAGTACCTCCTGAAATACGTCCTTGAACTCTGTGAGTACCTTATAGTCTCCAATGTTTGAGACTTCATCTCTGGATGCTTCCTCCACATGGGTTGCAAATAATTGACAGCCTTTCATGTAATACTTCTTCAGCTGCATGGCTGAGATTTCTCTAACAGCCACAGCTCTGGAAATTCCTTGGAATGTTTTCTGATTTCCTTCCTCATCCAGGCATGTAAACCTCTTGTTACGACAATCTAGGAGGGCATGGTGTTGGTCCAACCAGTCCATTTCAATTAAACAGTCATAAGAGCCTAAAGGCAGAATATTCAATTCATCCTTCGTGCTTAGTCCTTTCATGTCCACAGGACAAGACTTCACCAACTCAACGACTTTCCTCTTGGTTCCCATAGCCAACTGCACTAACCAAGACTTTTCATGTTTGCTTCTTGATAAATGAAAACTTTCCACCACCCTAGGATCTATATAACTATGGCTAGCCCCTGAATTGATTAAAATATTAAATGGTCAGTTGTTAATCATACCTTCCACTTCGATCATGTGCGATTGAAATTCTTCTTGCTTGTTGTCCAGGGCTACGTAGATCCTTGGCATTCTACTGCCCATATCCTCCACTGTTTCAACTTGCTGAACATAGTGGATGGTTCTCGCTTTATATTTTTTGTGGGGGCAGTCTCGATACCTATGGTTTCCTTTACATCCCCAACACTCCATAGGTGGTGGTCTGGGCATTTGTTCATCCACTTCAGCCTTCCTAGGCTCCCTAAAGGATGGCTGTCCCTCATGACTATTTCTGAAAAAGGGAGGCTTGTTTCCCTTCAGCCTCTTCTCTTTCCTGAACTTCTTCTGATCATCCCAAGCCTTCCGAAAAGTAGGCCTTTCTCTTTGTTGTTCATACAAGCATTTTTCCCTTCTTATTGTTTCTTCCATAGTCTTGGGATCATCATACTGAATCTTGTCACCAATGGAAGGTGGCAGTCCACTCAGATACCTCTGAATCTTGACAGCCTCATCTTTGATGAATGGAACATACTTCAGTAGTTCCAAAAACCTTCGTTCGTATTCATCAATGGTCATGCTGCCTATCTTGAGTTTGAAGAACTCCTTCATCTTTCTATCATAGTATCGTTTAGTCAGGTATTTCCTCTCGAAATATCCCTTGAACTCCTTCCAAGTGACATCTTTCTCTCTGATGTGTTTCACTTGCAAAAACTGATCCCACCACATGGATGCTTTTCCTTTCAATTGATACATCACAATTCTTCCTTCTGCATGAGCAGAATAATTCTGTAGTTGGAAATATTTCCTCATGCCAAGCAACCAGGTTTCGACATCTTCCTCCTTCTTATGTTCTCCATTGAACGTTGGAGGCTTGATCTTGTTCATCTCTCCCTACAATTCATCCACTCCAGATCTTTGATGTTTTCTGGTAGGGAACGGGCTTGAACTACTGCGTGCCTCCCTACTGGAAATCTTTGGGGAGCGACGATGATGTCTGCTACCACTCCTCGATCTTCTCCTCTCAAGGGTCCTGACACTTCTTGATCTTCTTTTCCTCTCAGGGGTCCTGCGACTCTCTGTCTTTCTTGAGTCACTCCCCTTCTCCAATTTCCTTTCTATTCTTTCCAGGCTCTTCAACATTTTAAAGTTGAATTCACCCTGCCTATCCCTGACTTTCATGAGCTTTCGGCTATCAGCTCGACGAGCATGGGCATCTTTCTGCAATCTTTCAATGAGTTTCATCATATGTCCTTCCTTATCCATCTCTTTTCCTTGCCCATTAGAGTTTGATCCTTCAATTCCCAAGTTGACATCCCTTCCTACCCTTTTGTCCTCTGTTTCAGAGGCAATCTGTACCTCTTCCATTTGTATATTCGGTTGTCCTGACACTCGTTGAACTCTGCACACACAACGTCTAGTCAACCGGAGTTTGCTAGGCCTTATCCCTTAATAAAAAACACAACATTCATTAACCAACATGAATAAGAAAACGTTTCAAATTCACTAAGTTTTCTGAGCCCTTCTTGGCTCTGCAAATTTTTGGGACTTCGAGACTTCGGTTTTCGAGGTTTTTGTCCACTATGATCCAATAGTTAAATCCTCGACAGTGCTTATGTCCTTGGAAAATTTCAGGATTTCAGAACTTCGGTGTTTTGGGTTTCGGGGTTTTTGGTCCCCGGAGGTTCTCGCACTCGCTTCCCTCTTCAACTCCCAACTCCCGAACTTCCAACCTCTCTTCCCTTGGGCCCACAACACAGTTGTCGCCAACCCCGGTAGGGATTTCGGGACTTGGCACTTTGGGTTTTCAGGTCTTTAGTTCCCGGGAGTTCACGATGCAGTGACTTCTAGCACCCATGTCACTCCAACTCCTGAATTCTGAAATTTTGATTTACTTTACTCTCCGGGCCCACAACACAGCTATCGCTTTTAACCACGGTGGCATGTGGTACGTTTAGGAGGGTCCACATCACCTTTGGTGATGTCATTGGGTCCCACCATTCTCGCTTGTCTTCTCGACTCACTGGCACGTGTTACACACCCATGTGTCCATGTCCATTCCAAGACAATCTGACGGTTAGACTTCTCTCAGATCTATGGTGCAGATCTTTTTGGCGTTTCAGGGTTTCAAGCATCGGGAGTTCATGCATCCACACATCTCGAACTTTCGTTTGCCAAATTTCTGAAATTGTTGTCTACTTTTCCACTTGATCCAACATTCAAGTTCCTCTCTTACGATTTACGGTGTAGATCGTTTCGAATTTTCGGGCTTCGCTATTTCACAACTTGCGAAAAGAAGGTTCTTCCCTTTTGGTTTCCTGGGTGCCGAAATGTCGTCTGGCAGCCACATGTCCCCTAGATGGACGGTCCCGACAAATTCAAGATTTTGCGTATTGTGATTTCCATGTTCCTGTGCAACTTGAAAGGGTTTTAAGCCTTGTGCACGTTCTCCAGATCTGACGGTTGTGAGGGTTCTCCTTTCCTCCCAAACAAATTCTACTACTCCAACACTTCTGGTGTGGAGTCCTCTCTCCTTGTGTCCAGATCCCACCCCGACTGTAGTTTCATAACACCGCTACACCTCCTGAGCTTGGTAACATCGTCAAGTAACTCCATGACTCTCATGAGCATTCAAAGGTCCGAAATTGGTCCTCCAGACACAATTTCTCCCCAAACGCTCGGTCCAAAGACCACTCAACTGGCCCATCTAGGCTCAGCGTCGAAACCTTTTCTCTGATACAAAACTATAACACCCTTTCATACTGTAACACTCTGATACCAAACTATAACGTTCCCGACCATTAACCCCATGGTTGGGCCAACATTACTACGCGAAATAACAATCTCATACTTAAATTTATATATAAGACATGCATTTAAGCAAATGAAAGACATTTAAACTCAGAGTAACCATAAGAATTACTGCTATTATAAATAATCAATGTCTTTAACATCAATTCGTATGCACAACAGAATACATGATAAATATAAATACACAGACATGCAGAAAAGTAATTAAAACATCATCTGGTACTTATCTTTGAAATGGTGGTAATTCCACCAACCAAGTGCAAGCCTTGCATGAACCTCCCAGCCTTAGACCACACTGCTCATCAAGCTCAGCAGTGGGTCACCCCCGAGCTGGTACTAAGATCCACCCCCAAGGCAAGGAATCCTAGGCTAGGCTAAGGTTACAAGGAAAACACACAGTCACAAGGAAGGAATTTTCTCCCAGGAACCACTCATACTCATTGCCCATAGACTCTCCTTCCCCACATGACTATTCCACCCCAGGAGTATACACCTTCTCTGTCACCTAGACAGTCCTTCGGCTGCTAACCTCCCTTGTCTTGGGTTTCAGCAATAGACCGAACCGAAAGTCTCTGAGCTCTGTGGCAACTACAGGGTTCCTTCCAGGAGTTCTCTCCTTCCTCTGCACACTCTCTCACTTGGAGAGAGTTGCTCACAGGCCCAACAACCTGTTCTTCCAACTTCAACCACCTCTCTCACCTAGAGAGAGTGTTGTACAAACTGGCCAACAAGACACACAGGTTCAAACACTACACGTCCACCACAATCAATGGGAATCCAGACACGAACACCCCAGGGCAGCTACAGACAGATGCTACAACATAAATAGGCTTAGTAGGGACGGGACACTTATGTTTTCTCAATCTGGCAACATGTGATAGTCTCACACTCTGGATTCTCAAGGATGCGTGACGAGTTGTCCACGCAGGGGTTGATTCTGATTCCATGGTTTAGAACAGATAAGGGGTGTACCGACTTTCTAGAACAACCACAGACTTTTTCCCAAAATCAACACAAGCTTCTGGTTCAGGGGATGTATGGTTCAAAAGATGCACAAGGTCTCCTACCAAGGTCGGACCGGTTCACGCTCAGATGGTCGGGTCGAATGGAGGAGCCCCCCCACCACGACTCATCTCGGTCGTTTTATTTGCATGGGCTTGGGTTGACACTTGTCACCCGTGAAGCTGCATGCTTCCATCAGTGTGCATTCCTCCCACCATTTGGGAGTCACATGTCATTCCAAAAGAACTTAGGATAAAAACATATTATTCACATGGTCTTTTTGGAATAATATTAAAATATTATTCCCAAGGACTTAAGCCCCTAGGCTTAGCCCCCTAGGCTCAAAACTTAGCCCCTCTTCCCACCTTCCAGCCCCTAATCCCTTTCCCACTCTGTGGAAGCTTAGTCCCCCATCACTCATTCATCGTGGTCGATCTGCACACGACAGTGTTTATATTTTATTAATGTTTTGCATTGATACATGTACAAAATCAGGCTCTTGGCCTTCAACCCTTAGGCTCTCTGGCCTAACAATCACATAAGCCCACTAGCTTATATAAACTTGGCTCACCAGCCTATAAAACATTTTACAACTCATTTCGTAAACAAGATTTACAACTGGGCTCGGCCTTGGGGACATTAGACCACCAATGGAGTGTTGGGGCTGTAAAGGAAACCATAGGTACCAAGACTTCCCCCACAGAAAATATAAAGCGAGAACCGTCCCCTATGTTCAGTAAGATGAAACAGTGGAGGATATGGGCAGTAGAATGCCAAGGATCTACACAGCCTTGGACAACAAGCAAGCTGAATTTCAATCACACATGATTGAAGTGGAAGTTATGATTAACAACCGACCATTTAGTATTTTAATCGATTCAGGGGTTAGCCATAGTTATATAGATCCTAGGGTGGTGGAAAGTTTTCATTTATCAAGAAGCAAACATGAAAATTCTTGGTTAGTGCAGTTGACTATAGGAACCAAGAGGAAATTCATTGAGTTGGTGAAGTCCTGTCCTGTGGACATGAAAGGACTGAGCACGAAGGCTGAATTGAATATTTTTCCTTTAGGATCTTACGACTATTTAATTGGGGTGGACTAGTTGGACAAGCACCATGCCCTCCTGGATTGTCGTAACAAGAGGTTTACATGCCTGGATGAGGAGGGAAATCGTAAAACAGTCCAAGGAATTTCCATAGCTGTGGCTATTAGAGAAATCTCAGCCATGCAACTGAAGAAGTGTTACAGGAAAGGCTGTCAATTATTTGTAGCCCATGTGGAGGAAGCATCCAGAGATGAAGTCTCAAACATTGGAGACCATGATGTACTCACATAGTTCAAGGATGTATTTCAGGAGGTACCTGGACTACCTCTGAAGAGAGACATCGATTTTTCTATAAATTTGATGCCTGGAGCAACTCCAGTGTCGAAAGCTCCTTATAGAATGAGTACGCCAGAGCTGAAAGAGTTGAAATTACATCTTGAAGAGCTTCTAAAGAAGGGGTACATTCGCCCTACCATGTCACCTTGGGGTGCCTCGGTTCTGTTCGTTAAGAAGAAGGATGGGACGTTGAGGTTGTGTATTGATTTCTGACAATTGAACAAGGTAAATGTCAAGAACAAGTATCCTCTGCCAAGGATCGATGATCTTTTCGATCAGTTGAAGGGTGCGGAAATATATTCGAAGATAGATCTCAGATTAAGATATCACCAGGTAAGAATAAAGGACGAGGACATCAGCAAGACCGCCTTTAGAACAAGGTCCGATCATTACGAGTTCACGGTGGTGTCGTTTGGACTGTCAAACGCACCTGTTGTTTTTATGTGCTTGATGAATGGTGTATTCAGGGACTATTTAGACAAGTTTGTCATAGTCTTCCTGAATGACATCTTGGTGTATTCCAAGTCAGAGGAAGAGCATGAACAACACCTGAGACTGGTGTTGCAAGTGTTGAGAGGACACCAACTGTATGCCAAATTGAGCAAATGCTCATTTTACCAAAGGAAGATCCATTGCTCGGGGCACATTATTTCAAAGGAATGGATCTCTGCAGATCCTGAGAAGGTTGAGGCCATCCGAGAATGGTCAGTGCTAAGGAATGTGATGGAAGTTAGATCCTTTATGGGTTTGGCGAGCTACTACAGAAGGTTTATAACAGGGTTCTCAAAGATAGCTCACCCTATCACTTCTTTGCAAAGGAAGGAGAAAAAGTTTCAGTGGACTGAAGAGTGTGAGAAGAGTTTCCAGCGATTGAAGCAGCTGTTAACCAGCGCTCCAATATTGAGGATTGCATATCCAAATATGGATTTCGTGGTGTGCACAGATGCCTGTAAGGAAGGGTTGGGAGGAGTTCTCAGCCAAGATGGATTTGTAATATGTTATGAGTCCAGGAAGCTGAAAGAGCATGAAAAGAATTATGCCACTCATGATTTGGAGCTGGCAGAAATCGTCCACGCTTTGAGGAAATGGATACATTACCTCATGGGAAGGAGATTCGAATTGAGAACAGACCACAACAGTCTGAAATATTTGTTTGATCAGCCGACTTTAAACGCTAGACAAAGTAGGTGGCTGGAGTTTCTGTGCGAATAGGACTTTGATATCAAGCATATCAAGGAGAAGGAAAACAAGGTGGTTGATGCACTCAACAGAAAATTGCATGACTTACATGCTACAACCATTAGCATGTACAGGACTGATATCAAGGGTAGAATTTTGGAAGTTGCAAATGCGGATTTGCAGTACAGAGACTTAGTAGCAAAGCTACAACAGGGTGAGAGACCACAGAAAAAGGAAAGTTACACCTTGGAAGCTGATCTATTACTTCTGTATAAAGACATAGTGTATATAGCTAATGTCTAGGAAGTGAAACTTGCGATTCTAAAAGAAATACATAACGTGGCTTATGCTGGACACCCTGGATATCAGAAGACTGCGGCAACAATCAAATGCCATTACTTTTGGCCGGGTATGAAGAGAGAGATCGATGAATACATCGCCAGATGTATGGAGTGCCAGAAAGTTAAGGCTGAGCATAGGCACCCAACAGGGTTGCTACAACGTTTGCCCATTCCTGAGTGGAAGTGGGAAGTGGTGACCATGGATTTTATTACAGGATTGCCCAGAACAAGCAAGTAGCATGATTTGATCATGGTTGTGGTGGACAAGCTTACAAAAGCTGCCCATTTTATTCCATTGAAAACCACTCACAAGGCAGTAGATGTTGCTGATATCTTCTTAAAAGAAGTGGCACGCTTGCACGAAATTCCTAAAATGATTGTGTCTGATAGGGACCCGAAATTCACCTCAAATTTCTGGAAAGGACTGTTCAAAGGATTCAAAACGAATCTGAATTTTAGTACAACATGTCATCCCGAGTTTGATGGATAGACAGAGAGGGTGAACAGAGTAATAGAAGACATGCTGAGAATGTATGTGATGGACAAACCATCAAGATGGGAAGACTACTTGCATTTGGTATAATTCGCCTACAATAATGGGTATTATGCATCGTTGAAGATGAGCCCATTTGAAGCACTTTATGGAAGAAAGTGCAACACTCCAGTGAGTTGGGATAATCCAGCTGACAGAGCAGTAGTTGGGCTAGAGTTGCTCAAGGAGATGGAGGACGAAATGATAAAAATTAAACAGAATTTGAAAACTGCCCAGGACAGGCAGAAAAGTTATGATGATAAGAACAGAAACCATTGAGAATTCAAAGTGGGTGATCATGTTTTCCTGAAAGTGAAAACTAATAGGAGTTTCCTAAAGCTGGGAAGTTGCGCCAAGTTGGCAGCAAGATTTTGTGGGCCATTTGAAATCCTGGAAAGGATTGGACCAGTTGCATACATGCTTGCAATACCTGCATCTATGACTGTACATAATGTGTTTCATGTTTCATTACTTAAGAAATATATACCTGATGCTAATCATATTATCAACTGGAATGTGGTTTAGGTCGAACCAGAAGGTGTCCTGTAAGTGCATCCTGTGTGCATATTGGACAGGAAAATAAAACATCTCTGGAATCGAGCTATAAAGCTTGTAAAGGTCTAGTGGACCTGGTACGGTCCCGAGGACACAACATGGGAGCATGAAGATGTTATGCGGGCAGAGTACCCGCATCTTTTTAAAAATTTTGAAAAGCTTGTAGATGTTGTGTAAAGCTGCACTGAGGACAGTGCAGAAATAAGGGGAGGGGGATTGTAATGTCCCCAAGGCCGAGCCCAGTTGTAAATCTTGTTTACGAAATGAGTTGTAAAATTTTTTATAGGCTAGTGAGCCAAGTTTATATAAGTTGGTGGGCTTATGTGATTGTTAGGCCAGAGAGCCTAAGGGTTGAATGCCAAGAGCTTGATTTTGTCCATGTATCAATGTAGAACATTAATAAAATATAAACACCCCTGCGTGGAGACCGACCACGATGAATGAGTGATGGGGGACTAAGCTTCCATAGAGTGGGAAAGGGATTAGGGGCTGGAAGGTGGGAAGAGGGGCTAAGTGTTGAGCTTAGGGGGTTAAGCCTAGGGGCTTAAGTCCTTGGGAATAATATTTTAATAATATTCCAAAAAGACCATGTGAATAATATGTTTTTATCCTAAGTTCTTTTGGAATGACATGTGACTCCCAAATGGTGGGAGGAACGCACATTGATGGAAGCATGCAGCTTCACAGGTGACAAGTGTCAACCCAAGCCCGTGCAAATTAAATGGCCGAGATGAGCCGTGGTGGGGGGGGATCCTCCATTCGACCTGACCGTCTAAGCGTGAACCGGTCTGACCTCCACAGGAGACCTCGTGCATCTTCTGAACCATACATCCCTTGAACCAGAAGCTTGTGTTGATTTCGGGAAAAAGTCTGTGTTTGTTCTAGAAAGCCGATACACCCCTTCTCTGTTCTAAACCGTGGAGTTAGAATCAACCCCTGCATGGACAACTCGTCACACATCCATAAGAATCCAGAGTGTGAGTCTATCTCATGTTGCCAGATTGAGAAAACAGAAGTGTCCCATCCCTGCTAAGCCTAGTTATGCTGTAGCATTTGTCTGTAGTTTCCCTGGGGTGTTCGTGTCTGGATTCCCATTGATTGTGGTGGACGTGTAGTGTTTGAACCTGTGTGGCTTGTTGGATATTTTGTACAACACTCTCTCCAGGTGAGAGAGGTGGTTGAATTTGGAAGAACAGGTTGTTGGGCTTGTGAGTGACCCTCTCCAGGTGAGAGAGTGCGCAGAGGAAGGAGGGAAATCCTGGAAGGAACCCTGTGGCTTCCACAGAGCTCGGAGACTTCCGGTCCGGTCTGTTGCTGAAACCCAATGCAAGGGAGGTTAGCAGTCGAAGGACTGTCTAGGTGACAGAGAAGGTGTATACACCTAGGGTGGAATAGGCATGTGGGGAAGGAGAGTCTGTGGGCAGTGAGTATGAGTGGTTCCTAGGAGAAAATTCCTTCCTTGTGACTGTGTGTTTTCCCTGTAACCTCAACCTAGCCTAGGATTCCTTGCCTTGGGGGTGGAGCTTAGTCCTAGCTCGGGGGTGACCCATTGCTGAGCTTGATGAGCAGTGTGGTCTAAGGATGGGAGGTTCGTGGAAGGCCTGCACCTGGTTGGTGGAATTACCACCGTTTCAAAGATAAGTACTAGATGATGTTTTAATTACTTTTCTACATGTCTGTGTATTTATATTTATCATGTATTCTATTGTGCATATGAATTAATGTTAAAGACATTGATTATTTATAATAGTAGTAATTCTTATGGTTACTCTGAGTTTAAATGTCTTTCATTTGCTTAAATGCATGTCTTATATATAGAATTAAGTATGAGATTGTTCCATGTAGTAATGTTGGCCCGACCATGGGGTTGATGGTCAGGAACGTTACAGTTTGGTATCAGAGCATCACAGTATGAAAGGGTGTTACAATTATAATAATATATTAAAATTTAACCATCTTTCTCAATGTTATTAATTCTAACTTTTCGTTAAACCCATTTAAATGCTCTTGAAATAATAATTATAATAATATATTAAAGTTTATCCATCTTTCTCAATGTTATTAGGAAATAATAATAATAATAATAATAAACTGTGTGCATTATTCTCAATGTTATTAAGTACTCTTCAGAATGAGGCTATGTAGGCCCTAAAAATAAATATGAACTTTAAACTCACATATTTCAAAATAGAATGAAGGATGACAACAAGAATATTTTGATTTCAATGTCGAATGATGGGAATTCTTTGCTTCACTATGTTTCAATGTATGTATTTAACGTGTTTTAGTCTATATGGTTAGATGAAAATGGTTAAAAAAAATATTGTATTCATAATGTGAATCAAGAAGAAAAAATACAAATAAGTTTAAAATTTGTTATTTTATTTTTCGCTTGCTTGAGTGGCAAAAGGTGTACTACATAACATAAATCAATTGGCCACCTACTTCCTCTGGGCAGGAAAAGAGGATTCAAGGCCCTTAGTGTCAGCTTCAAATAAAATCATATCAAAGCCAAAGGGCAAGAGAGGATGGCGACTCAAAGATATTTTCTCTTTTGCAAAATCACTGGAAGCTAAGAACTCTTGGAGCCTAGTAGATGTATCTGGACTCTAGCACAAAATAATAAAGGAAAAAGAAACCCCTTAGAGGTCACTCCTGGAATGGATCTACTCCCCAAAAAAATATTTGAAGAATGGGAAAATCATTTGGAAAGCCATCATTGACTCTTTCCATATCATTGGAGATTGAATAATCTAGAAAATTGGCAACATTTCCAAAGTTTTGATAGGGAAAGACCCATGGATTGGTTGTGAAAATTCTCATATCCTCCCATAGGAGCTCACCAACCTCCTAAATTAGAGAGTCTTCTATTACTTAAATCAAGTGGGGCACATATATTATATTACAGGAAACACAAGATGGCTTTCCAAAGAAGATATAAACTTGGAGGCTAACTTGATACCAACATGGAAGCATTACATCAACTCTTTGAAAATTTCTTTCAACCCTGCTAGGAAATACTCTCACAAACTTGGCTACATTTCACAACTTCAAGATGTTGAACAAGATCCCCCTCCCCCCCCATGGTGGGGAAAACTGCTCTGGAAACTACACTGTCCTCCAAAATCAAAACTCTTCAGGTGGATTCTCCTACCAAAAAAAGGCCCCAACTTGGGAAAATATTCAAAAGGATTCCTTCACAGGCCCAAGCATATGCACATTATACAAATCAAAAGAAGAAAATAGCATGCATATGTTCCTACAATGTCCTTTCACAAAATCAATATGGAGATAGGTCAATAGCTCAATTGGGCCATCCTTCAATTGGAATGGTTCTTCCCTTTCCGATGCTCTGCAAAATTGGTTGGTTGATCATCAGAACCATGAATACAAGGAATTCCCTCTTATTATATGTTGGGGAATTTGGCTGGATCACAATCTTGCTATCTTCGAAGACAAAAATGGCTCCATTACACATACACCCATCCAATGCCTCAAAATATTCTCTTCCTTCCCACAAAAATGCACATCCTCTGCGATGAAAATAGTCACTAGACCTCCATCTATCAACAAATAATTTCCATGGTCTTTTTTTGATGGTGTTGCTCAATGCTTCCCCACTATTGGAGGAGTAGGAGGAATCCTCCATATTTTTTAAAATCGATCATATGCCTTCTCAGCTGGTATGGGTGAAGCCACAAACAATTTTAGTGAACTCATGGCCCTCTATCTCTTGCTCCTTTTGGCCCTTGAAAAAAACATCAACCAATTGAATATTTATGGAGATTCGATGTTTGTTACACAAGTCATGAAAGGAACACACTTCTTGAGATCCTACACTTTGGTTCCGTTATTGGAGGAAATAAAAATATGCTCTGCAGAATTCATGCATATCTCATTTACACATGTCTGTAGGAATCATAATAAAAAAACAGACCAACTCTCAAAATTTGGATTGGACTTAGAAAAAGGATGTTGAAAAATTAGGGAAGAAAGCCCAGATGGCTCTCAGAATATTTTCACAACACTTGGACCTCTCTTTGACTGATCTATTTCTCTTCTCTTTGATGTTTTTTGTGAAGATTACATATATGCAGTGTAGATCTGAAAAATGAAGCTTAGTTTTGTCAATCACATATATGATTGGTTTTGATGTATATTTCGATGAATTAGACTCTCTCCAAACTCTTTTTTGGATACACGGGATCCAATTTTTATACAAAGTGTTGTCAGATCCTTCTTTGAGCAGTCATCCACTACTATTCAAACACAACACATGAATGTCTTTAACATATGCAAATGTGATTTTATTACCATATTAATAAAATTATTGTTTTTTTCCTTGAGAAAAAAATTGTTATGTTATATATATATATATATATATATATATATATATATATATATATATATATTAGAAAATTAAAATATTTAACAATTTATAAATACAAATCATTATATTATATTATTTATAAATAAATAAAAATCAAAATTACATGTTAGTTGGATTGGATGTGAGTTGTACAATTGTAACCTTTGTTGTATAACAAACATTTAACTAGTTAAATACCCTGTAACAAAATGAAATTACTAAGAAATATAATGTCATTTCTTTTATTGGTGGAAGTTAAGATTATTTCTAGTTTATCCAAAAGTGTAAAATTTTACTAAGAAAAACTTTGGTATATAAAATAATTTCATTTCTTTTATCAATGGAAGTAAGATTATTTCTAGTTTAGCCAAAAGTATAAAATTTGACTAAGAAAAAACTTGATATATAAAATAATTCTCAATACCTGGAAATAAATTATACTTATCTTCCAAACGTTCATAGTTGATTCTCTCACCATTCCTCTCTCACCTCTTCAATTTTTTCCATTGGCCTTAGGAGCAACTAATTTTTATTATTTATTCCCTTCTTAACTCTTCAATTTTTTCCCTCACTTTAAAAACACCTCATTACTTTTATAGATCCACCCTTACTTTACCAAATACAAATATATCATCAATCAATAAATATAAAACTTAAATAAACAAGAGTTGCATGGCAACTTAGTCCCTACCGAGTTAATTAGAAAATACATGTTAAAAAATGAAACTTAATATAAGTAAATGCCCAAATAATAAAGCCTTTGGAAAAGACTAATAATCCCAAACCTTTGACACGAACTAATAATACATTCTAAGTAAGATAATCAAACTAAAAATTATGTAAACAATATTCCAAAATGATCAAACTAGAACCAATCACAATGTAACCATAAAATAAAAACCGTGGGCTCCCTAGTGCTCCCGTCATTGAAACCAACAACTTAAAGATACGTGGAGAAACAATGTAACAACGATATCAACAGGGAGATAGGGTGCCACCGCCATCACGTTAGACTGCAAACGGATGGTGGAGATCGTGGAAACCGGCGAAGGCCTTTTTACTGCAACAGAGTAAAATTGTGCTTCTTCCACGGTAAAATTGTACCGTTTGAATGAATTAATTATAAGTTTTTTCTGGGGATAATTTTCCAAGTATTGTCCAAACAGCATGTGTTTTTCCTCACTTCATGGTTAAACTACAAATTCATTAATTGTGTAATAAATTTTAAATTCATTAATTGTGTAATAAATTGTATGCATTGAATGACGTGAAACTTGCAATAACATATCAAAGATATTAATCAATTAAATTTTAGAAAAATATATTTTCCTATTATTAAAAAAATGCATATATTAATTTCTTATATTACACATTGGATATAGCACTCAAATTTAAAGTCAACACTAAACTAATACAAAATCAAAAGGCAACTCATTGCTATAGTCTCAAGCCTTTGGAGACTAATAACAACTCTTATATATACATATACCCTTCCAAGCATTAAAAAAAACAACTCACTACTTTTATAAATACATCATCACTTTACGAAATATAAATATATTATCAAGAAATAAATATAAAACTTAAATAAATAACAACTCTTATATATACCTACACCCTTCCAAGCATAAAAAACACTTGTAAATTGTGCATCTAAATAAATGTAGCATGCGCAATGATACATGCAAGTCTTTCAACATTATACCCCAAAGCCTTTCAACGCATGCATCCTTGTGGATGCATGCATGGATTTCAACAATATACCAAAGGTCACAACTTATATGCATGGGCTTCATTCAACTTATATGCATGGGCTTCATTCCTTGTATGGGTAAAATCACTCATCAAACACCAAATCAAATTTGATAAATCAAATTAAAAAAAAATTACAATCCAAGGAAATTTCATGATCACAGGTTTTTGTTGCAACAAAATTATGTATATAGGTTTTGATTCCATGTTAAAAAAAAACATTACAATTATAATACAAAATTAAGAAAAATAAATACATATAATTAAAAAAACATTATAATTATAATACAAAAGTAAGAAAGGATAAATACATATAATTAATTAAACTTTATATATATATATATATATATATA
>ML777084.1:669019-679249 GCA_009831015.1 Picea engelmannii
TATATATATATATATATATATTTAAATAATAATTAAGTTCTAGTTTTTATTAGTTGATAAAAGTTTGATACTATGTTTTTTTCTCTTACAAATTACAAATTCAAATATTCAAATTTTAATAATATATGTTTTTATGTTTTTTTCTCTTACAAATTATAAATTCAAATATTCAAATTTTAATAATATATGTTTTTTTTGTTACAAATTCTAATTTCAAATCATATTCAAATTTTAAAAAGTAAATAAATATTCATAAATTAAATAAACAAATAATTAAAAAAAAAGATTATTTTTTATTTTATAATAAAAAAGTCTTATATATTAATATAATATATGATTTCTATTATTATTATTTATAGAAATGATTAATATTTTGTATTAGAAAGCATAGTAATACAAAAATAATGATGGGGTCTTTTAAAACAAAAATCAACACAACTATTAAATAGTGTGAGTTTGAAGCATAATAGTAATTATGTACGTTTTCTTGCAAGTTATAGGTTTGAGTTTAAAGAACTAAAGTATGTACATTTTTATAAATTAAGTAGATAAATCACCATACAAAAGGAATTCATTGTTCCATAATGAAAAAACCTCGTACATTAATTAAATATATGAATTTGATGTTATTATTATTTATTGAAATGATTAATATTTTGTATAATAAATAGGTTGTAGCCAAATTGTTTAGCATAATAATACAAAAAGGATGATGTCTCTTAAAACAAAAATCAATACAACTATCGAGCAATATGAGTTTGAAGAAAAAAAATTCAATATCATCCTTCGTAGAGGATTTCAAAAAGTTTTGACTAGTTTAAACTCTAAAAAAGGCACCTAAAACTATAATTGTTTTTCATAATGTAAGATAAATTGATATTAATAAAAGACATGCTTGTTGTGCGCCTCATCTTGACCAGCATGAGTAGGCTATGGTTACTGTTTTTTCAAGTCCATGTTTTCTAGCATTTGATGGATCATTTAATCTTCTTTAGGTTTTCCAGGGACAAAGCTCATTGACATTCTAAAATTGGAAGCAACATATTGAGAACCCTTATTGAGATTGCAGGCTATTTTCCTCAGCATTGAACATTATGCTTCTAAGACTTGAATTTTCCTTTTTTGCTCAAGGAGGGTTTCCATAATCACTACATATTGAAAATAAAATCGATGCTCATTTTCATGGACCTTAGTTGTTGCATATAATATGAACGCCCTATTGCCATTAATGAAGTCTTCATGCATACACAATACTCTGTGTATTTCTTGTATATCTGTTTGACTATTCCCGCAATTTTTGAGGTAATCCATAACCCAAAGACTAGAGAAGTGTCTAACCAAAGTATACACAACTAAATTCGGAAGGAAGCAAGGATAATACACCCAAATGGAAACCCTGGCCCTAAATTCCAATCCAATATCAACTAAAAAAATAACCAACATTGGCCATCATAATCATTCATAACTAGAAATTGATAATTCCAATCAACCCACGGAAGAAAGCTATCTAAAATCAAGAGGGCGAGAGACCCAACCTCCTTGCTACTAGTGCAATGGAACAAGAAAAAGACCCCATAGCTACAATACACATAAGAAACATTGTCTAAACCTTCCCCATCTCTTAAAAGAGGTAGACTCAGAGTAGCCCCAAAGATCCATTCTAAATCCAATGCAAAGGGAGACCAATGGCACCAAACCCAATCTCCTTAAAGTAATGCCTAGAAATGACTTTCCCAACAACTAAATAAACTAACAAAGATCTATTGAAATAACAAATTATGATAGTTATAGAAGAAATATGGTAGGGTGTTGAAGAATGGGAAGATGAAATTAAACCTTCTATCGACGATGAGCAAGAATAGACCGAAAGAAGGAAAAAAAGGAACCAGGAAAAAAAGAGAGTTGTAGTCGTAGCCCTACAAACAAAAAATGCATTAGGGTCCAAGCAACAATAGGAAATCACCTCCAAGGGAAAATCCAAGCAACCCATGGGTGAGCATTCGTGCACTGAGATAGAGTCGGAGGCTAACCAAGACAGGGCCCCCAAATGGAAACAACCCTCAACCCCACAAGGGCCAACGCTAATCGAATTAGATTCTATCTCAAACAAAGAACACACACCATCACCAGAGATCAATTCTACTCACATTAGGGAGGAAGTCGTTGCACCATCCACGCAACACATCGTGGTGCCCAGTCAAGTTATTAGCAAGTGACGAAGGACAACCAAAAGTAAAAGATCGAATACCAGTACCCCAGTAAAACAGTTAGGGAATATTGTCACAACCATCTTGATCCTATTCAAGGAGATCAAGGGATAGTTGATAATACAACAACTAATCCAGAAAGAAGTCACATGAAAATTTGAAAATCTATGTTAACAAATGGCCATTGCTTTGCCACCTGATTCACCCCCCAAGAACAACAAATAGTTGACGCCACTAATAGTAGCCAGAGAAGAGTCCTAAGGGTCAATCCATTGGTCGTTAATTCTTTTGAATCGGCTAGTGTTGAACTCAAACCGACATAGGTGCCTGCACAATACCTACATAATTTTATGACCACAATTATGACAGAGCTCGAAGATAGATACCGAGCCCTCAACCAGTCACATGAACAACCTCAACAACAACATGATTTATAAGTCATCGTGCACACATACACCCAGTTTAAGCATCAACAAGAAGTGCAGGTGTGTCAAGAGGTAGAGGCCCCACAACAGGAGCTCAAAGCACTTCATGCTGTGGAAGTTACCGCGCATGCTGAAAGTAAATCCAAACACAAAGAGACACTCACAACCCACAAAGAAGTCATTAGCGTTGTGGATAAAGTGTATGCACAGTTACCCAAGTTAGGGGATGATAAGCCAGATACACTTGCACCTCATAAACTTTGCACGGTCAGGGAGTGTGTCCAATTTCTAGAGACTCAAAATATTGAGCTTCGCGAGAAGCTAAAGTGACCTACCCCAGACAACTAGGAGTTGCAACATAATATAATAATGGCCAAGGAATACTTGAAACAAGGCCAAGAACGCATACGTGACTGCACTGAACTTGTCGAGTATAGTTTCATGTTCTAGACTCACCTCCAAAATCCACCAAAAGTCTGTGCCATCAATGAGAAAATCTAGATGACAAAAGCATAGGTTGTGCAACAACAAAAGGAACCTCCATCCTTACCTCCGGTTGAGAGCCAAGCAATTATGAAAGCGTTTGCCAACAAGCTTTGAGAAATTACTACAGCTCGTTCAAAACAACAATCTATCTCTAGCATCACACTATATGGGGATAACAAGGCCTAGACATATTAAAATCAGCTAGTCACAACCCACTCAACAACAACCCCAATGTTAGCACAAATGGAGCAGATCAACCTTCGATCTCCATAGGTTACAATGACTGATGCTAACAAGGTTTGCCAGTTCACACAAAGACTGCAAGACACTTTTAACGTTGTTGACGATCAATTTCAGTAGTTCATATATAAACTCCTAACAACAGTGTCAACAACCGGCTCTGTTAAGCCATAAGTAGCATTGTTGGCTCAAGGACAAGCCAACTAATAGTGTTGGGGGCCTGTTGGCACCCAGGGTTTTGTTGAAGTTTCACATGTGTGTCACAGATCAATATTGTGTGCATGCCCATGAAGATATATTGTGTGGCACCAAGAAGGATCAACATCAATTCCAGCCAAAGGAATATTGTGCGCACCAACCCAGTTTTTCACTTCACGCAAGGAATCAAGAAGAGACCGCATGTGGACCAAATCTGAGCATATCTTTGGGAATATTTCATATTTGAGTATTATAACGACTCGAATGAGCATGGGAAAAGGTATGGATGAGCTAGCAAGTTATTTAGGATTTCCACACTCCAAGAATATTTCGGGGTTGCATGCAGACACGTAAAGTGTGTGGGACTTGTTTTCACTCAAGAGAGTGGAGCAGAGGAGGAGAGAAGAGAGGATGGTACTAGAGAGTTGACTGAAATAGACAAAGATATTTCCATGTCCATTTTTTTCTAAGTTTGGTATGAGTATGTAAGAGAGCCCTAATTGTGTGTAAATGAAGAAAAGAGACTAGAGCACATGGCACCTATATATGTTATACATGTTGTATCAATCTAGAGAACATGGCACATATCTTTGTTATGATTGTTGTATCTGAGTGCATTTGAAGCTAATGAATGAAATATGAAGTCCTTTCTCTTTGCAATATTATGTGTGTTATGGTTTCAATGTATATCTATGTTTACTCTGTTGGATATATTGTCATTGATGTCAATAGGCGATGTGATGATCTGTTGTTAATGATGAATTACCATAGATGATATTGTCATTGATGTCAACAAGTATATCGGTTAGTAGAAGATGTCAAACAGTGAGAAGAGATTGATAGCGCAAGCTCAGGAGGAGGAGAGAATAGGAGAAGTGAATAATATGAATATCAAAGCTCAGAAGGAAGAGCGCATTGCATACTATATCAGGTAGAAGAAGAAATTTGTGATTATTGTTAATCATGATAGGATCAACAATGTTCCTATGAAAAAAGATCAGGAGGGTTAGCAAACGTAGAGATCAAAACTTGGAAGGAAAAGTGTAATCTCGACAGCCATCCGATCAGAGTGAGAAGCCTCAGCAGCCGTTCGATCAAGAGGTTGGCCATGTTGATCGTCTAATATAACACGCATCAGTCATGTGAGTGACCGTGAGCTTGAGGATCATTGGAGGATCGTCACCGTCAGATCTACAAGCCAGATCAACGACATGGATAAATTGCAGAGATTAGAAGGAGAATTAAAAGACTTGCTAGTTCCAATCCCACAATTGGACTAGATTTTTAGATCTCATAGCTCCAAATATCTCAATGGATTATTAGATACAATCAGGACAAGCATAGGACTATGCACATCCACCAAGGAATTATGGCTAAAGTTAGAAAACATGTATCAAATAAAAAATGAAGACACAAAAGACATTCCTATCAAGGATGAATATGAAGACCCAACCATCAATACAGGTAAGGACTCTCCACAATATTTCGATTGCAATAGCAGTGATATTGAATCCCCCTCTGCAAGTAAAGAAGAAGACTCAGATAAAATAACCGAATGTTTTGTTAGCATTTATCCCATGAAAAAAGAAGAAGAAGAACTATCAAAGGCCAAAGAAAAGGTTGATTGGAGTCTCTCTGAATACCTCTATGACCATAATAAATCAGACTATAGCTATCTTCATGACTACACTCAAGAATTTCTTGAAAAGAGTCAAAATCATGTCTTGGAAATAAAGTAAATGCCCAAGGACAGTGAAAAGATAATATATGAGCAGGACAATCAGTTAGAAGAGAAATAAGAGGACATTAAGGAGTTGAAGAAAGAAATTAGTCAAGTAACAAAAAGTGAGAAGGAAGATGATGAGATTAACAATCAAAAGCATATCCTGGAAATAAAAGAAAAGCTCAAAGATAATGAAGAAATCATATTCGAGCAAAAGATTCAATTAGAAAACAAAGAAGAAGAGATCAAAAGACCGAGAACAAAATTTGTTGATCTAACAAAAGAAAAGTAAGAGGAAATCGAGAGACTGAAAAATGAAACCAGTCAAGCAAAGGAAAAGGAAATCAAGAGACTGAAAAATGAAATCAGTCAAGAAAAAGAAGAAAAGAAGGAAGATGATGAACCAAGAAAAAACCTTGCAGATCTAAAAGAACTAAGGGAAAGCTTTGTCAATCTTAAAATCCAACTTGAAGAAGCCAAAAGGAGAGAGGATGTAGCAAGGAACTAGTTAAACAAAAAGGAAGAATCGTGTCATGAGCTGGAAGAAAAAGTTATGAATCTTAGAAAGAAGGTTGAAAAGTCAGACACCCAAATCAAGTTCTTGAATAGCTCCATGACCCTAGATGAGATCTTGGATAGTTAGAGATCACCAAATAACAAATCTGGCCTTGGATACAATAAGGAAGAGATCAGTACTCCTAAGAAATCTGATGCAGGTCCTTCATTTGTAAAAGGTGAAAACATGTATGACACAAGTCCCTCATTTGAAAAGGATGAAGACAGGTCTGACACAATTCCTTTAGTTGTAAATGATGAAGATAGGTTTGAAACAACTCTTTCATTTGTAAAAAGTGAAAGCAGGTATGACTCAAGTTCTTTACGTTCAAGAAATAAAAGAAACACTACAAAATTTAGAAGATTAGATCATGGAACACATCCAAAATCTATTCATAGACCTCAAAGCAAGTTCAGAAGAGAGACACCTTCATGGATGAATCAAATAAGGTATGAGAGTGTATTTAACGGTTATTGTTTTACTTGTAATGAATATGGTCATAAAGCCTTGGATTATAGGCATCATGGAAGAAAACAATTCAGTGGGTTCAACAATAGTATACGATGTTGGAACTGTAATCATGTTGGACATATTGTTGCACATTATTACACTATGAGATGCTATAGTTGTGGTGGATATGGACACAAAGCCTATAACTGTTGGAACTCAAGAAAACAATCAATGAGAAATGTGTCATACAGGACGACAAAAGGAGTAAATGAAACATGGAATAAAAAAGAAGTAGCAGTAATAGATGATTAGAGAACAAAGTTCAAGAAACTAGGACACTCACAGAAGTGGATAGCCAAGACTGAACAAGTGAACATGTGTGAAGTTGATCGTTGCAAAAAGAATGTCAGTCGTGTGACAAGAATAGTATGAAGTTGTCTCAACCAACTTTAGAGCAATGTACAGTATATATATAATAAAAAAAAAGAGGGACATATTGAATAAAAACAATCACATCTAGTTAGAGACCGATGAGAATCAATGGACAAATCCAAAATTTGTTTGAATAAGACGAGATACAATTGCGCAGTGTTCCAGTAGGACAACGACATCCGTAGAAGAAACATTCTGATGTACAAAATGAGGTACATGACATCCTGTAGTAAATTAATAGGGGAAGAAACCCTGTCAGGAAGAGATACCCTTTCAGAAACAAAGGTGGAAAGTAGTCAGAAGCAGAGAAAAATCATATTGACAGGGGGAGTCATTCGGCTATGATAGAAAAAGGTTGATTGTAGGAGGAGTTATCAGTGGTCAGAGAAGTAATTATGCTGACAGATCATAGGAGAAGAAACCCTTTGCCATTGATGTCAAATGTGGAGAGAAATTTCATAAAAGGAAAACTTCATAAAATGAAAGCATCATCACAGGGGGAGTTTTGTATATGAAGTTAGTGTGTTGACCTCAATGACAAAGGGGGAGATTGTTGGATATATTGTCATTGATGTCAACAGTCGATGTGATGATCTATTGTTAATGATGAATTACCATAGATGATATTGTCATTGATGTCAACAAGTATATCAGTTAGCAGAAAATGTCAAACAGTGAGCAGGGATCGATAGCGCAAGCTCAGGAGGAGGAGCGAACATGAGAAGCAAATAGTATGAAGATCAAATCTCAGAAGGAAGAACACATTACATAGTATATCAGGTAGTAAAATAAATTCATGATTATTGTTTATCACGATAGGATCAACAATGTTCCTATGACAAAATCTCAAGAGCGTTAGAAAACGTAGAGATCAAAACACGGAAGGAAAAGCATAAACTCAACAACCGTTCAATCAGAGTGAGAAGCCTTAACAGTTGTCCGATCAAGAGGTTGGCCATGTTGATCATCTAATATAACGCACATCGGTCATCTGAGTGACCGTGAGCTTGAGGATCGTTGGAGGATTGTGACCATCAGATCTGCAAGCTAGATCAATGACATGGATAAATTGCATAGATCGAAAGGAGAATTAAAAGACTTGCTAGTTCCAATCCCACAATTGGACTAGATTGTTAGATCTCATAGCTCCAAAGATCTATGACTAGGGTTGATCCAACAAACTATCAGTTTAAGTCAGATTAAATCGTGACCGTTGAATGAGCAATCGCCAAATCTACGACAGGGATGAATTACGGGGATTGAAAGAAGAATTAAACATCGTGCTTGTTCCAGGCCCACAATCAATTAGGCTTGTCTGATCTCATAGCCTCGAATATCAACGATTTTGGTTGAACTCTCCAATAGTGCACATCTTCCCATTGCAGAGTTGGGTGATGAGTTAAAACACTCGCAAATTGTGGTTGCACAATCATTCTTGATCATAGATATGCTTCAATAATATTCCCAATCGTTGGATCACTTTTGAGTGGAAGGATAGGATAAGTGAGGTAAAGAGGCTGTGAGTTCGAATATCCAAATACCCGTCAGCCATAGGATCAAAACTGAGTTCACGTCAAGCCGTTTGATCATTCTAAGTGGAAGGACAAGATAATCCATAAGAGCAACATTATAGACAGATCAAGCCTTCAATCTAAGATCTTGATCGAACAAACATCCTTCACTTCTGGTCTAAAGACGTGAGGACGTTACACTCTAGAAAGTTTGAGATTTGAAATCCTCGAAATGCGAAGTTCTGTTAGTCATCGGATCAATTTCGATTGGAAGGACAGGATAATCTACAAGCGTTGCATCGCAAACAGATCGAATTGTCGATCCTAGATCCTGATCGAATGAACATCCATCACTATGGGTCCAAATATGTGAGGAACTTATGCTCCGTTAGTTTGAGATTTGAAAGAACTGGAGCTTGGAAATCCGAAGTGAATAAGGATCGTTGGATTTGGAGGATAAATGGGGATTGTTGGATCGGGACTATTGGTCAGCAAACCATGTCATCAAAGACGTGTGGGAGATCCATGTCAGCGAACCTTGTCAACAGAGACATGTGGAAGACCATGTCAACAGGATACGTTGCGCATTCAAACAATGACAAGTGTCAATTTGATTCAGCATTTCAGGTACGTGAAAATCATAAATCCGAGTGACACGTGGAAGACACTTGGCTCGTTCCATGTCATCAAGTGACGTAATCAAGTGACGCCACTCCGAGAGATTTACTTCGGGAGTTTCACCACCAAAAAATGACAAGAGTTCCAAAGTCCTGAAAGTTGAAGTTGCAAACGGCCAAAGTGTCGTAGGGCCTAAGTCACAAAGTTCGAAGTTGTGAAGGGACGAAGGGCCGAAGTCACAAAGAGACAAAGTGACTAAATTATGATAGTCATCCATCTCATCAGAATATTGAATCATGAATGTTGAATGTGAACCATCTGATCTATTAGGCGGTATTTTATTCGGGAGATTTGAAATGTTGGAAGTCACAAAGACACGAAGGGAAAAGTGTCGAAATTTCCTCAGTCGTCCATCTCATCAGAAGATCGAATTGTAACTGTTGAAATTGATAAATGCTCAAGCACTCGTCTTGCCTAACGTGAGGTCACCACTGTTGGTCATATGCTATAAGAGTTTTAAAAGGAAATTATAATATGTCGCTATAGTTGGTAAAACCCGTGGTTCTGTAACGCACGATCATATGCGATGGTTTAAAGGAAGCGCCTCCATGGAATTTGGTCTCTGTGAAAATAACAGAGATTCGAGATCGATTATAAAGGATTAAATTGATCCATGACTATGATCAATTTATGAAAAACCTTCACGGTAAAATAAATAAACAATAATTAAGATTAATTAATTAAAGAGGTGCGATGGTCGAAATGAAGGGAAACATTGTTTCACACTCACGCTTTTTTGAAGAAAATATATAAACATGAAATAGTGGAAGAATAAAGTGACTCTGGACTTGAGAATAAAAGATAAAAATCTGAAGCAGATTCCAAGAAGATATCAGAGGAAAGAAAATGTGAATTACAGAGAGAAGATGAAATGCGGTGATGAGTGTTTTATGATATACCTCTGATCATAAGATAAAGTTGATTCTATAATAGATCACTACTACTGGAGTTGAATAAACTCTAGTTGGATAGACTGGGTTCTATCAGCAAGTTGGGTCTTGCAACAAGTTGGGTCTTGCAACAAGATGGGTCTTGCGCCAAGCTGGGTCTTGGCTGAGAGTTGGTGCTCTCCGAGGGGTTGGTGCTCCTTACTTCAATTGGTGTTGAAAAATTTAGCTGGTGCTAAAGAAAATCATCTTTCACGTATATTCATATTACTATGTTCATATTAATTATACAAAATCTTATACAAACATCTGGTGTCTCTGTGTCCATTGTTATTATGATTTGATTGTTATTAATCTGTTCAATTATGTTTTAACTAGTAACTTGAAAGAATAAAAATTTATAATAGTCCACACACTAATTCACCCCCCCCCCCCCC
>ML777084.1:702727-719281 GCA_009831015.1 Picea engelmannii
CATACATGATTGTCGATCTCATCACTCTCAATATTTTTCGATGCCAATAAATTTGGATGATTGTAAAGTCTACCAACACATGGAAACCTAGCATCACTATGTTGTTGGTGGGGGTGAGGATGTGCAACTTTGTACAAAATATATATTTTAATTAACAATATTAGGATTTTAACATTAACAGGTGTATAGCAAGCACTTTGGAATGAATGTCAACTTTTAGACGTGTTTATTGCTTGTCTTATTGATATTGGAAAACCAATTTCATATAGTCAAATAATTGATATTTACTCTAGATTTTTCCCCACCCCCACCCATATTTACTTTATATTTCCCCCACCGCCACCCTCATATATTAAGGACCCATATTTACTCTATATTTCCCCCGACCCTCATCCCCACCGTCACCCTCACCCTCATATATGAAGGTGGGGTATGAGGGTGAGGGTGGAGGGAAATATAGAGTAAATAACATTTCTATTTACTCTGTATTTCCCCCCATCCCCATTGATATTTACTCTATATTTCCCCCCATCCCCATTGATATTTACTCTATATTTATCCCCACCCCACCCTCATATATAATATCCGTCTCTACACCCATTAGGGTTTGAACCTAAATTGTCTATATAGTCGTGCCTCATAAACAATTAACAATGCATTTCAACACATTAACAAGTGTCATTGTAGTGGCGATGTCCTTGCCGAGATGCATTTTTGCATGTTGGATGATAGAAACTTATGTTTTGTTTTCTAAAAAAACAAATATAATGTGGTTATTTTAATAAGTAAATTACTATATATACCTAGACAAAACACATATATGTGCACGAAGTCAACACACATTATAATTGTTATGCGATAACATGTTAACTCAAATTTACGAAATTTATGTTTAAGCATAACATAATTATTTTACCACATTGCAATCTTTTAACCATTATGTATAATACTATCTAGCATCTTACAACTAAATAGACCTCACTAATGGATTGGTCACTAATACATAGAAAATAGAATCATAGCCTACATTGAAGATACTTGATAACAAATGAAAAAAGGGTTTATATAAGAGGGAAAAAAATAAGGCCTTGTATATAGATTTAAAGTTTTTAACTAGTTAACATTTTGATCTCAAAAAGCAAGAGAAATATATTTTTAGTTGCAATGCTTCTCCAAAAGTTTATTCCTCAAAGTTCATTGTTTCCAAATAGAGATATACGGGAAATGAAAAAGTTAATTTAAACAGGTACTGTGTAGAAGAAATGATGCAGATTGATGAAGGAAGTCAACGTTTTCTACAACAACTAGTATTTCCCACAACAACAACAACGGTGTAGAGTGATCTTTGCATCATCGAGGGCCATAGTACGCAGTTGCAGTTGTGAGTTATCAGTAAACAGGAGCAAATGGTAATAACGAGATTTGGAACTGGACAAAGATATGTTTGTGCCTCTGCTGTTGAATAAACTAATTTCTAAGAAAATATGTCTTTATTTCTAAGAAAACATGTCTTTATTTCTAAGAAAACATGTCTTTATTTGGTTATTATTGGCAGATGTTGGTTGGTTCAAATTGTCCCTTACTAGCTGCGATGTTGGTCTTGTTGCTAGTTCTATTGCCAATTGTTCTACTATTGCTGGAGAATGAACCAATTCAGTTTATTCCCTTTGAGGAACAATCTTTGGTAGAAGTTGCTTAGGGTCTCTTGTGTAGTGAATGCACATAACAATGATGAAAGGATCAAATCAACAAGAGCCCAACTTGCAAACATTTCTCCTGTTGCCATCAAGTTGGAGCCAAGGAGAGACAATTCAAAAAATAGTAATGAACTCAACAATGCCTAAAACATGTTGGATATAGAGAAGGGACTAAAACTGGGTCAATAAGTTGCAAAATTGCAAAATTGTTTGGACACGCTCATTATGTATCCCTATTCAGATCAGATCTGCTACATTTCTTATCAATGCATCGTGTGACAACTTGTAGGACAACCTGTGAAGAAAAATTTAAGATAGAACCATTTTACAATGATCTATGAGGCCAAAATAAGTTAGAACAATCCAAACTTACTTGTCTTTTCTACCTTTTTTTTTATTCAATGGATATGTAGGACCACATTGTTTTCATTTAATGTAAACTTGCCATGGAATCGAAAGTCATGTAACATATAGACATTGTTTGAATTTTTCTGAAGGTATACTTCATATGGAAATTGTGTTAGCAAAGGAAGTACATTTTGCAATATTGGTTGTCTAATGGTACATTGCACAGTGATGTTGTTCAATGTTTAGATAATAGCAGTGAGGCAATGTCTCTATACACAACGGCATTTTTTATTGCATCTTACACAATCGATTGTGGCACCATCTATTAATGCAGAGGCAGAAGCAGGAGAGTCACAATTGGCACATACATGTTTGAAAGGGGTTGAGTATGCGTTCGCTACTACCAATGCACTTTCAACCTATGTACATGACATAATAGTTGATATATTCAACAATAAAATATGTATGTGTAAACTAAATTTTGTATGTGAAGTTTGTGGATGGAGTTGTATATGTATACTTACAACAGTTGTGGAGCTAGTTAGTTTCCTTAGAGCCTGCATTGTGTTTGTTCTCAACTCTGTTATAAATGTTGACTGTGTTGTGCATAACACCTTCTCTTTGACATCTTTCTTCCTGGTTATATTTTTAAAAAGAATTAGAAGAAATTCCCCTTTTTGCAATTGTTGTTCCATTAAAGAGAAAAAATGTGCATATGTATCGAACAGTTGAAGTTGCAACATAGAACAATATAATAATTATATAATATGATTGGGGCATATTAGCATGTGGAAGTAAGAAAAGAAAAGCATATATGGTAAGCAATATCGTTTCCTTGGCTTCATCTGATTCACCATCCTTTATATGCAGAATGTGTTGCAACCTGACTTTTATGGAAAATGTGATGGCAACGCCAATAGTTCCAATTGGATACATGTCTGTATTTTCTTCAAATTGTCTTATGGTTGTGTCTGGTATGAAATTTTATTATGTGAAAGTTGCAGGCATTGTTTCTACAATTCTTGAGTCATTGAGCGATATAATTCAATCGCAATCACCATGATCATACATAGCTTTTGGTAGTATTTTAAAGTTTGTAATGGATATCCCATTTCTAGGCATAATATTTTCCTTGTGTTTTTTAACAAGGTGTGCAGGGACAGACAAGGTGACTATCATCATTCCTTTGTTGTCAATCATATCAACACGTAGAATGCGATGTGTCCTATTCACTTTGTCCAAATAGGTGTTGTATAAGACCATTATGTATCCGGTGAGCACTTGGCCAGTCTGACGATTGTTCAAGTCTTCTACTAATACTATATTTGGTGATGTTGTTTTGGTCCTATTTATAATGTCTAAACATAAGAAGTGATACGAAGCATATTATGTATACATTTTGTTCTGTAGCTTCACAATTAACTTCACAAATTTGAATGATATGTATTGGGTATCTAGTTTAGTAAACACACCTTTTAAGTTGTGCATGTTGTAATGTGTCGAGTGCTTCACTAGTACTTGTCGATATTTCTTGTGAACTAAAAACAATATTTGTATATGACATTAGTGTATTTACCATGGCATAGATAAATGATGCAGGAGCATCTCTCCACGTCAGCCAGCCACGCCAACGAATTCAAATTGCACACTAAGAGAGAGGCGCAGTCCTCATTTGAAAGCTGAATTGAATGTAATTTAATGTTTAAGCTGGTGAGCTGTGAAGCTGTGCCTTTGTGCAGGCTGTAGATAAGATCGGCCATTAATGTGTGTATGGCTGAGATCTAGATCCGATTCTGGACTAGACATCCCATTCAATGTAATTGAATATGGCAGGTAGGTTGGAGGGAAGAGCTCGAAGAGCCCCCTCAGGTAAAAGAGATTTTGTATCTCATTTTGAGTAAGTAAGTTGAGTTGTAGAGCCAGAGAGAGCTCGAGAACACCTTGTAATTACATGCATTTTCCATTTTAATACAAAGAGCAGTTTTTCCTGCATTACTGTGTGTTGAATGAGTGTCTGTGAGTGTTCCATTGTATGCTGTAGATGTCTACTGTAGGTTTGCATTTGCAGGAGTGTGTTTGATTTCAAGTGAAGGTCTTTGAGGCTTCACACCAGGAGGGTGTGATAGAACGCTGCGGGTTCTGATAGCCATGCACAGAGGTTGCACTTCTGAATTCTGCGGGTTCAGACAAAGACGTGTTGCGGCACAGGAACTGGAATCAACAACTCAAGGGGAAGACCTCAAGGTTGTTGAATACCTTGGAGGCAAGGCTGTGTAGGAGAGACACAGTTGCAGACAAAACTTTGCTGTGATTTCTGTGAAGCTCTGCTAAGTGGGCATTGAGCAGGTGCACAGTGGTGCATTGAGAAGGACTTTGTTGTGAGTTCTTAAGAAGAAACAAAATCACTGAGGATTCTGAGAGCTCTGCCAAGTTGGCATTGAGCGAGTGCATAGGTGCACAGGAGAAGAGAACATAACTGTTGGATGTTCTGGGAGAAGATACTCCGCTAGGAAGGCATCGAGTAAGTGTGCAGACAGGCATAGAGGAGAGAAGAGAACTCTTTGAGTTCTGTATTTTGAAGAATAATCCATTGAGGGATCTTCATAGGGTTGATGAACACCCTGATAGACTCAACAGGAGGTTGCTTGAGTAGAAGACAACTAAGATAGCATCAAATTCTCCATCTGTGGGAGAAGAAAGATAAAATCCCTTAGGGGTCTGAGTACTCGCGGAAGCTCAGAAGAGATAACACTTTTGCGTGCGTGAAGACTCTATAGAGGCGAAGGATTCATAGAGTCCCTTGAGGATTCAGGTGTGGAAGCTCAGGAGGGATGAGTGCTTTCAGGCACAGAGCGTAACTGCAAAGAGTGCAGAGGTCGAAGAACTCTTTGGAGGAGTTCAGAGTTCCCAGAAGCTCAGGAGGGACGAGTGCTTTCAGGCACAGAGCGTAACTGCAAAGAGTGCAGAGGTGGAAGAAATCTTTGGAGGAGTTCAGAGTTCCCAGAAGCTCAGGAGGAGTCAGCGTTTTTATACGCACAATGAAACTCATAGTTGTGGAGTTCACGGAGACCAGACAAAGGCCAGGGCCTTTGAGAACTTGGAGTTCTTCCAAGTGCAGGAAGAAAGCGTGCAGGAAGCTCAGGAGGGAGCACAACAACTGTCAGATCGGCTGGAGAAAAGAGATTTGGACCGTTGGGTTTCACGTCCAGGAAGAGCTCAGGAGGAGCCTACAGAGGGAGGAGACTGTCAGCCGTCGGATCTCACTCAGATACCCGTCAGCCGTTGGATCGGGAGAAGATGCTCAGAGTTTAGCCTCTGGAGTAAGCACGCAGGAGAAAGGATCTGGGTCGTCAGATCTTGAGCAGACACCCGTTAGCCATCGGATCGGACAGGAGCTGCACGAGGGTTACCATCGGGATTCCAGCCATCGGCATATCGGGAGTCTTGATGACATGAGATCGAGAATTTCCATGGGAAATTACCCGGAGATGATATGGACCGTCCGTTAGTGGAGACACGTGGCAGAGATCGAGGCATCGGAAGTCGGGATAATCGACATTCCCGTGGACAAAAGATCGGGTAAGTCCACTTTGAAAACCCCGGTATAATCTTAGCCGTCCGTTTGGAGAGACAAGTGTCAGAAATCCGGAGAGAATCGGGATATTTGGCATCGGGAAATCGGAGTTCCTGAGGTCATGGAAGTTGGGACATCACAAGTCTCGAAATCCCAGAGAAATCGGGACCGTCCATTAGAGGAGGATGCGTGGCAGCAATCGGTGCCATTGGGGAAAGTCCCACCAAGAAGTTGTTGATCGGTGTTTGGGTCATCGGGATATCGAGAATCCTGGTGACAAGGTGCTTATGCATTTTGGAATCGCGAAGTCTGGAACCCCGATAAGTGGGAGCCAGCTGTCAGCACGTCAGAGAAGTGGAAAAGTGCCATTGAGGGGCCAGCTGTTAGCGTAGCGGGGAGTCGGGATTCGAGGAATCGGGAATCCCGTGAGCAATTGCATTTGGGCATTGGAAACCCCGAAACCCCGACGGGAAAGGTAAGATTGCGGTCATGGGAAAAGTGGTCATATGGGCCAGGAGCCTAGCCAGGAGGGATAACGCATAAAAGGCGCGTCGAGATTCGAGGAATCGCGAGTCCTAAGGACGTTTGTATTTCAACATTGGAAAGCTCGAAACCTCGATGGGGGAAAAGGTTGCAGTCTTGTGAATTAAGGGTCACGTGGGCCAAGATCTTAGCCTGGAGGGCTAACGGGGATTGGAGAGCGTCGGGAAATTAGAAGGACCTGTGGATCGGGTTTTTAGCAGAGATTTCAGCAGGGAATCAGAAGAGCCAATTCGGCTCGCATGTATGAGGATTTGAACAATCCTGTGAGCAGGAGAGCGCGATGAGGGTGTGGTCGAGATTTTTTCTCACTGCATCAAGTGGTATCAGAGCTTGAAACTTGCTTGTATATTTCAGGAAAGAGAGGTAAGAGGTAAAGAGCACTCTGATACACATCAAGTGGTATCAGAGAAAGATATTCACTTGTATATTTGAGGTGAAGAGAAGGAAAAAGAAGACAGAGCGTTGGAGACTCTGTGAGGATTGTTTGCAGGTAGGCAACAATCAAGAAGACAGTCAGGGAGACGGTAAGAAGATGAAGCTGGTAGAACTCTTAGTGCGGAGTGACAGTAGCAGATTTGCCAGGAGGGAAAATAGAGACAACAACATGGCTACTGAAGGCCGTAGGTATGCTGGAAGGAAAAACTCAGAGCTATGGAGCCAAGAAGATATAGGTGAAGAGCTCGCTGATATAAAGAAAGAAATGGAAAAGCTTGAATTGCGGATACGGTAGGATAAGAGGTCGAAATGGTTGAGGTATGCTGAAAACCTCAATGGACCAGAAGAAGAAATGGTTCAGGTATGTGAACCAGAGACTGGGAGAGGTCTCGATGATGAAGAATTTGAATGGGGATCAACTGAGGATCTCAAGCACTACCAGGAGGGTAGAGAGGAAATTCCAGATTTCCAGGTGGGCAACAACATGAGATCACTGCGGGATCTTAGAGACTGTCATAAGGACAGCCAGGGAATTTCACATTGCCAGCTGGGCAATGAAATGAGATCACTGCAGGATCTTGAAGACTGCCAGGAGGGCAGTGAAAGCATCTCAGATTGCCAGGTGGGCAGAGATGAGAATTTGATACTATCTGAAAGTCTCATGGACTCGAAGAAGAGTTCAATTCAACAAGGGTTGCTAATGAAGATGGGATCAGTTGATATCATAGTCTACCAGAAGGGTAGTGAACACATCCCATATTGCCAGATGGGTAGGGATGAGCAGATGAGACTATTTGTGGGTCTCATAAACTCAGAGGTGAGTTGGAATCATCCTGAGGAGCTGATAGAGCAGGTGAGCTCGGAAATGAGTTTGGATCAGCATGTGCAGCTGACAGGGGAAGATATGAGAGATCTTCTGATGATTGGGGGAATTCAGATATTCCTACCATTTGCCCAGGAAGAGGCGAAAGTCTGTGTTGCAGGTGCAACAACAACAACAGAACAATCAACTGTGACTGTTAGAAAAGAAGGGGGATTGGAGAAGACTTTGGAAGTTGCCCAAGCAGAAGAAGAAAATGAGCATTCGGAGGAGTGTCTCAACACTTTCAGCCAGGAAGCTGAAGAAGCTGTAGCACTGAAGCTGACAGCAGAAGAAGCAGGAGAGGATGATGAGCATTCTGAAGAATGGCTCAATATTTTCAGCCAGGAAGCTGAAAGGACTACAACAGGGGAGTTTGCAGCAGCAGCAGAAGAAGAAGCAGACAACATTTGCTTTGCTGATCTGTGGGAGAAATTCGAAGCCTTGGAAGAGAGGGTGAAAGTGCAGAGCATGCACATCCAACAGGTGAGGTTGGAGGTAGATGATGAACAAGGCATGGGAGGTCACAATGATCTGCTCATGTGCCAAATTTTTTTGCAGCTGAGGAGATTGCATGAGCAGAGCCAGCCATGGGAACAACTGGACGGAGTTATCGAAGAGACCATGGAGCTGATGATCTGATCAACAAAAACTGTCAGTGAGGAGAGGCTGGGCAGAAGAGAAGCAGAAGCAGCGGCAACGCAAAAGCAACAACAACATCAGGAGAATGGAGCAGATGGGAAGCTCCAGATATTTGTTTGGGATCCAGGAGGATTTCCAACAGCTGAGATGGGAAGCTCATGCGCAAGAGCTCATGATTTTGTAGCTGAGGAGTTTGATGCAGGAGCATCTCTCCACGTCATCCAGCCACGCCAGCGAATTCAAATCGCATGCTAAGAGAGAGGCGCAGTCCTAATTTGAAAGATGAATTGAATGTAATTTAATGTTTAAGCTGGTGAGCTGTGAAGCCGTGCCTTTGTGCAGGCTGTAGATAAGATCGTCCATTAATGTGTGTATGGCTGAGATCTAGATCCAATTCTGGACTAGACAGCCCATTCAATGTAATTGAATAAGGTAGGTAGGTTGGAGGGAAGAGCTCGAAGAGCCCCCTCAGGTAAAAGAGATTTCGTATCTCATTTTGAGTAAGTAAGTTGAGTTGTAGAGCTAAAGAGAGCTTGAGAACACCTTGTAATTACAGGCATTTTCCATTTTAATACAAAGAGCAATTTTTCCTACATTACTGTGTGTTGAATGAGTGTCTGTGAGTGTTCCATTGTATGTTGTAGATGTATACTGTAGGTTTTCATTTGCAGGAGTGTGTTTGATTTCAGGTGAAGGTCTTTGAGGCTTCACACCAGGAGGGTGTGACAGAACGTTGTGGGTTCTGATAGCTGTGCACAGAGGTTGCACTTCTGAATTATGCGGGTTTAGACAAAGATGTGTTGCGGCACAGGAACTAGAATCAACAACTCAAGGGGAAGACCTCAAGGTTGTTGAATACCTTGGAGGCAAGGATGTGTAGGAGAGACACAGTTGCAGAAAAAACTTTGCTGTGATTTCTGTGAAGCTCTGCTAAGTGGGCATTGAGCAGGTGCACAATGGTGCATTGAGAAGGACTCTGCTGTGAGTTCTTAAGAAGAATCAGAATCACTGAGGATTCTGAGAGCTCTACCAGGTGGGCATTGAGCGAGTGCATAGGTGGACATGAGAAGAGGACAAAACTGTTGGATGTTCTAGGAGAAGATACTCCGCCAGGAAGGCGTCGAGTAAGTGTGCAGACAGGCATAGAGGAGAGAAGAGAACTCTTTGAGTTCTGTATTCTGAAGAAGAATACACTGAGGGATCTTCACAGGGTTGCTGAACACCCTGATAGACTTAGCAGGAGGTTGCTTGAGTAGAAGACAACCAAGAGAGCGTCAAATTCTCCATCTGTGGGAGAAGAAAGATAAAATCCCTTAGGGGTCTAAGTACTCGTGGAAGCTCAGAAGAGATAACACTTTTGTGTACGTAAAGACTCTACAGAGGCGAAGGAGTCATAGAGTCCCTTGAGGATTCGTGCGCGGAAGCTCAGGAGGGACGAGTGCTTTCAGGCACAGAGCATAACTGCAAAGAGTGCAGAGGTCGAAGAACTCTTTGGAGGAGTTCAGAGTTCCTAGAAGCTTAGGAGGAGTCAGCGTTTTTATACGTGCAGTGGAACTCATAGTTGTAGAGTTCGCGGAGACCAGACAAAGGTTAGGGCCTTTGAGAACTTGGATTTCTTCCAAGTGCAGGAAGAAAGCGTGCAGGAAGCTCAGGAGGGAGCATAGCAGCCGTCAGATCGGCTAGAGAAAAGAGATCTGGACCGTTGGGTTTCACGTCCAGGAAGAGCTCAGGAGGAGCCTACAAAGGGAGGAGACCGTCAACCGTCGGATCTCACTCAGATACCCGTCAGCCGTTGGATCGGGAGAATATGCTCAGAGTTTAGCCTCTGGAGTAAGCGCGCAGGAGAAAGGATCTGGGCCGTCAGATCTTGAGTAGACACCCGTCAACCGTCGGATCGGACAGGAGCTGCATGAGGGTTACCATTGGGATTCTAGCCATCGGCATATCGAGAGTCTCGATGACATGAGATCGGGAATTTCCATGGGAAATTACCCAGAGCTGATCTAGACCGTTCGTTAGTGGAGACACGTGGTGGAGATCGAGGCATCGAAAGTCGGGATAATCGACATTCCCGTGGACAGAAGATCAGGTAAGTCCACTTTGAAAACCCCGGTATAATCTGAGCCGTCCATTTGGAGAGACAGGTGTCAGAAATCCTGAGAGAGTCGGGATATTCGGCATCGGGAAATCGGAGTTCCTGAGGTCGTGGAAGTTGGGACATCACAAGTCTTGAAATCCCGGAGAAATCGGGACCGTCCATCATAGGAGGACGCGTGGCAACAATCGGCGCCATCGGGGAAAGTCCCACCAAGAAGTTGTTGATCGGCGTTTGAGTCATCGGGATATCGGGAATCTTGGTGACAAGGTGCTTATGCATTTTGGAATTGCGAAGTCCGGAACCCCGATAAGTGCTATCCAACTGTCAGCATGTCGGAGAAGTGGAAAAGCGCCATTGAGGGGCCAGCTGTTAGCGTAACGAGGAGTCTAGATTCGAGGAATCGGGAATCCCGTGAGCAATTGCATTTGGGAATTGGAAACCCCAAAACCTCAACGGGAAAGGTAAGACTGTGGTCATGGGAAAAGTGGTCATATGGGCCAAGAGCCTAGCCAGGAGGGCTAACGCATAAAAGGCACGTCGGGAATCGAGGAATCGCGAGTCCCGAGGATGATTTTATTTCGACATTGGAAAGCTCGAAACCCCGATGGGGGACAAGGATGCAGTCTTGTGAATTAAGGCTCAAGTGGGCCAAGAGCTTAGCCTGGAGGGATAATGGGGATTGGAGAGCGTCGGGAAATTAGAACCCAAAACCCCGACAAAGAGACATAAGGTGGCGGTCTTATGGAGAGCGGTCACATGGACCAAAATGCATAGTTAGGAGGGGCTAAGGCCAGAAGAGAGCTCATCGGTGATCGGGGATCCAAGAGGACATGAACTCTTGACATCGGGGAACGCGGAACCCCAAAACCTGAAATTAAGTTCAGGGGAAGATCACGGTTAAGTGCAGAGAGCCGTGAGGAATTAGAAGGACCTATGGATCGGGTTTTTAGCAGAGATTCCAGCAGGGAATCAAAAGAGCCAATTCGGCTCGCATGTATGAGGATTTGAATGATCCTGTGAGCAGGAGAGCGCGACGAGGGTGTGGTCGAGATTTTTCTCACTGCGTCAATAAATAAACAAGTGAGAATATATATTTCCTAAATGTAATAGGAACATAATTTATGATTATTTACACATGTGCATGTTGTTGTTTTGATTCTTGTGATGATTGAGTGCTCACGCTTCCCTCACTTGTCCAACTTTTCTTGAAAAAAAACATGTGTACATTGACTATGTGAGAAACAAGGATGTATAGTATAGTATATGTCATTTTCACATCTTTGATGTCTACATTTTTTTGTAGGAAAAAAAGAACATTGAGACATTGGTATAGATGATAGAGATATAACATATCATGTTACTAAGACACGAGAATATGTTTTGGGGGCACAGAGAAAAACAAGTAGCTAGTGTTGCTAAACAATGTCGAAATACTAAAACATGGGAACATGTTTGGGGGAACAAAGAACAACAAGTAGCTAGTGTTGCTAAATAATGTTGAAACAAACATGTGTTGTGTATGGGCTTCATAATCATTATTGACATACCGTTTGTAACTTTATTGTTGAGTTTCTTCCCCTGCTTGCCTTAGGAAGAGACTTAGTACTTCTTCCTCTTGTTCACTTGTTCTATTTGTTTAAATGTTGACAATATACAAAATACAATGGACATGAGAACATGCTATTATGCAAGAACAATATGCAATATTGACATACACTAAAAGAGATGCAAAGTGATAGAGTAAAAGATAAATGTAGAAGCATGTACATTTCCATTTCTCGTTCCATGTCTGTGTTTATACGAATTTTCTTTTGTCCAAAATATATTACAAGCTAAAGGTTTTCAGAGGTTGGATGATACCATTTGTCTAACAAGTTTTCTTATTCTGCTACAAAGTATTGAGATCGAAAACAAATTCCAATTAGATGCAATGAAAATATGCAATGTATTTTTTCTTCATTGATTAGTTACTTATGTACTATACAAACCTTTTTCCATCCATGGCAATGTTTTCTGATCCATCGGAAAGAGAAGGGGGATTTGTATATATGTAAATAAGATATGCAAGTATGATTTGATACATGGGAATATGTAATTGTGTAATATGATTTATATGTATTTCATAATTCAAGTATAAAACAAATTGTATCATGGTCAGTCCAATATGTGTATAACATATAGAGTTTGGATTGTCCATTGGGCACATTTTTCCATACATGATCAATAAGTGTTTTTTGTAAATGACTTTTCTTCTCTACTAGGAGGTGGAGATTGTAATTGCACATGTAGTTTTCTAATTTTCTTGTTTTGTCATTACTTTGTAACATGTCAATATTGAAGTCTCCTAGAATGATAATGATTTCGTTCAAATGTAAATGGTGCAATGCTTTTACAATGACATTTGTTATATTGGTCAAAGTTGCATGTGACGTGGCATAGATATTTAGTATTACAATGTGTCATTCATGAACTATTACCTTTGCGAGCATCCCATCAACATTTTTCTCTTCGAAATGCATATCTTCCAAAATTGGTATATGTTTTTTTACTAGTATCATCACTCCATGTTTAATGTTGTTTGATATGAAATTGAAGTTAGGAAATTGTTTATTTTCCATGCATAGTTCCATGTATGTTTCTTTCATACATAGAATATCAGATTACATTGTGTCATAATCATTGAGTATATCATTAATAAGTGCATTTAGGCTGCGTTTGTTTAGTGAGAGAATTGAAATGGATGATTATGACTGTATAGAATGGTAGTCATATTCTAGACTCTATCTTGTACTACTCTGAAGGCATTGCATCTCAATATCGACTTTATGTTTGACCTTGAAGTTATCTATTGTAAGAGCATATAGAAAATACAAGGATTCTATGTTTCTTACATAGGACAGAGCCATGTACACTAATCCATGTATTCAGATTCCAGTAGGTTCAAACACAACACTATCAAGTGTTAAACCTTGTGATATGTGTATCATATGTGCACATGCAAGTTGAATAGGAAATTGTTTTCAAATCTTCAACTCTCTTCTTTTTGTTTTCGTTGACATTGGTTTTTCTATTCGCACTACATGTGTCCATTCTTAGGGAGTGTTAAGATTTTATAGATAGGCTAACTCAGTGGCTTGTTGATGTCCAATATGCAGATCATGGAACTTAATCCATAGAACGTTGACTTTATTTGTTTTCATATATGCTTTGATTATTCCATCTGCACCATTGACTAGGCCATCTTGCGAATCATAATTGTAGGCATATATTTCAACTAGCATGTATAATTTTAGGAGAAGTTGAGAAGGAAAAGTAGTTGTATGTTGATGATATGGCACATTTCCGTGGTTCTCTTCTTCGAGGTCAATTGTGGTGATAATAATTTCATTGTCAGGCATGAGCGATAACATGTACTTGTTATGGATTGCAACATCCTTGTTCTTGTAAAATAGGTATGGAAATGTTGGGTCATTTGGTGCAGGTCGCACACAACGTGTATTGATATATGCCAAGTCATTGTTGTGTGCAAGTTGCACACAACATGTACCGATATATGCCAAGTCATCGCATGAAAAACTGCAACAACACCATGATTTAGAAGTCGGTGTGCACATAGACACCTAGTTTAAGCATCAACAAGAAGTGAACATGCATCAAGAGGTAGAGGCCACGCATAAGGATCTCAAAGAATTTCATGCCATGGAAGTCACCGCACACACAGAAAGTAAATCCCAACACAAATTGACTCTCGCAACCCACAAAGAAGTCATTAGCGTCATGGATAAAGTGTGTGCACAGTTACCTAGGCCAGGGAATGATAAGCCAAACATACCTGAGCCTCACAAGCTTCGTGTGGTCAAGGAGTTTATCTAATTTTTAGAGACTTAAAATCTTGAGCTTCATGAGAAGCTCAAGCGACCTACCCCAAACAACCAGGAGTTGCAACAAAAGATAATAGTGTCAGAGGAAGACTTGAAAAAGGGCTAATCATACATACACGACTTCATCGGACTTGTCGAGTATAGTTTCATGCTCTATACTCACCTCCAAAATCCACCAGAAGTTTGTTCCATCGATGAGTGAATCCAAACAACATAAGCACATGTTGTGCAACAACAAAAGGAACCACCATCCTTACCTCTAGTTGAGAGATAAACAACTATGACAATGATTTCCAGTAATCTTTGAGAAATCACTTGTGCTTGTTCGAAACAACAAACTATCTCTAGCATCGCACTACACACAAATGACAAGGCTCAAACATATTACAATCAACTTGTCGCGACCCACTCAACGATAGCGCCAATGTTAGCACAAATGGAGTAGATCAACCTTCAGTATCCAGAGGTTACAATGAATGACGAAGATGAGGTTTTCTAGCTCATGCAAAGACTGCATGAAACTTTTAACATTGTTGACATTCACTTTCAACAATTCATCTAGGAACTCCTAACAACAATGTTGTCAACCAGCTATGTTAGGCCGTAATTAGCGTCGTTGGATCAAGTAAAAGCCAACTAATAGTGTTGGAGGCTTGTTGGTACCAAAGGTTTTGTGTAAGTTGCATGTGTGCATCACAAATCAATATTACGTGCATGCCCATGAAGATATATTGAGCGACTCCAAGAAGGATCAACATCAATGCCAACCAAAGGAATATTTTGCATGCCAACCCAGTTTTGCATTGCATGAAAGGAATCAAGAAGAGACTGCATGTGGACCAAATATGAGCATATTTTTCAGGAATCTTGTGTGTGGGGATTGTGTTCACTCAAGAGAGTGGAGAATAGGAGGAAAGAAGAGAAGATGGTAACAAAGAGTCAATTGGAACAACCAGAGAGAGTTCCATGTCCATTTTTGTCTATTTTTCTATGAGTTTGTAAGAGAGCCAAAACTGTGTATAAATAAAAAAGAGGGACTAGAGCGCATGGCACATATCTATGTTATGCATGTTGTATGAGTCTAGCGCATGGAACATATCTATGTTATGATTGTTGCATCTGAGTACATTTGAATCTAATGAATGAAATACAAAGTCCTTTCTCTCTGCAATCTTATGTGTGTTATGGTTTGAATGTATATCTATTTTTATTCTCTGATGCATAGTAATATGTTACTTAGTATGGATGAATGAATGTATTTATATTTGAGAGGTTTTCATGTATGCATTGTCCCTTCACATCCAACATAAGATTAATGGTCTATGTGATTCTCATGGTTTATTGGGTGAGGCCTTCTTTGATCCTATATTGAAGATTGAATATGTTGATGCCTTGAGGTTTTCTGGGTCAAAGCATGATGAACCTTAGGTCTTCAACTCCCTAGTGATGGAGTGTAAAGACCCAACAACCATGTTACGTGAAATATGTTCAAATTAGTCTTCTATGTACTCACTCATGTTTCTAGTTCTTGACCTTTTATATTTCATTATATATCGTCATTGAGTTTTATAGGTGATTCCATTTTTTATGGTTTTGAACAAATTTAGTGAGAACGTCATAAATCTTATTGAGGAAGGAAAGACTATAAAAAATATTATCTAATATTGACAACTTTGTATTAAAAAAAATCCTAAATGATTTCAAAGAGGCCCAACGAATTGTTTAAGAGAAGAAACAACAAGGAGTGGAGGCCAAGACACCACGGTAAAAATCCACAAAGGTAATAAATAATATATGCTTGTAGTTATTGATTTTGATATGCTTTTGGTTATTTATTTTGATATGTTTTTAACTTGTCATCTTTCTCTGAAGTAAACTTGTAGTACAATTGACATGATTTTGTGGTCATTTGTCGAACATTGATAAACTTAACAAATATTATCTTTCCTTACACATAAGCACAATTGGATACAAATAAATTTACCACTACACATTTTTGAGGTCAAGCTGAGAGGTTCATGATTAGAGGCCACTTTGTAAGTTTTTCAATATAATCGCATTTATTATGCTAAAATACTAGCTTAATATATGTGATTATTACATACGGTTTTCTATTATTGCATATAGTTAGGCTATATCCATGAGCCCATTGAGGAATAACTAAAGTATGCCTTGAGGAAGGGTTACAAATCAATGGTGAAAGATATGCAACACATGCCTAATGTAATTAATTGTTAATTGTGTATTTATGTTTTAGCTTATATATAGTTGTAATGGTGTATTCATTGATTGAGATAAATTATATTCTTCTAGATTGATAATGCCAATGATGAGAATGACTTGGAGGAATGAGAAAGTATTGGCAATTGTTTAACTTATAGGTATTTTATTACATTTTAAATGTTAGCAGTTTTTTATTATTATATTGAACTCATGTTCTTTTATCATGTTTTTATAGAGTGGGGAGAAGGAGGATT
>ML777084.1:745488-771096 GCA_009831015.1 Picea engelmannii
TTAAATTAATCATAATCAAGAATAACTAATTAATAACAAATAATTAGTTAAGGTTATTTTAATAAATAAATATAGTTTAGCTAATCTTTTAGGATTACATTATTAAATTAATTATAATTTATAATCAAGGGTCGTTACATAAGGAAGATGCGACACTTATGACGATTGAGAGGAACATGCGACACTTATCCAACTGAGTAATTTTGACGTGTAACAGATTGCCCCCCAAAGTATGAAGTTAGAAGATGTTAACTGATAACTAAAATACTTTGTAGACGTCCAAGCAAGGGTATAGACTCGGAGAACCTGACAGAAGCTGCACACAAACATCCAACAAATATTATGACATATTTCAAAACCCAAGGCAGGCATACCTATGCTTGGGTGATCAAGACTTAGCAGGATATGGCCGCCATAAAATACACTGCGGATCCATAATTGTATTGATAAAAAAGGGTATAGCCACCAAAGATACAATGTGGATCTATACTCTGATGACTCAGACTGATCGTAGCCACGAAGAATACACAGTGGATCTACGAGATGACAAGACATAGCCACGACCAATATAAAGTGGATCTATGTTACAATGTATGTGTTTTTTGTCCAATAGAAATTCCTTCGCAGCCTGGGCAAAGCATATATCAAAGTGATCTCTCAACCCAGGGTCTTCTTACCAATCCCAATATGGTACGAATCCGACCATGCGAATAGATGTCTTGACATCGAACACGGCAGAAACCACTTGATTACCGGTCAATGGTGTGAACCGTTAACAAGTGCGAGGGAGATCACCATTAATGTCAATGATTCCCAAGGTACCCTAGTACATTCCAGCAAACGCGAATAGATGAGCTGAGGTCGAACATCCATGGAATCATTCGATCAGGGGTCAATGATGTAAACCCACTGTCAAATGTGAGGAAGCCTGCCATTGAGGCATGCAGGTCCCAAATTACTAACTGGTTTCTAAGTCTGATTCCCGGATAATGTGTTGAAGTCGATAGGAATAGACTCGTCGAGGGAGGGCCTTGATGTATCCCCCATCAACGACACAAAATGGACATGGATATGTAATTGGCAGATTAAATGGACATGGACTGACACAGGTTTTGAGGCAAGATATTTGGGATGGTTGACTCTCGAGGCGGATACTTCCCTTGAACACTGAGGCACAACAACAAAACGTGACATGGACCAAAACTATGAAGTGGGTATCATGACTTGCGTCGGGTGACCCAAAGGAGCAAAAGGAACTCAGAGGATTGGCTCAGTGCAGAGGTTCAGCGGATTATGATATGTGCAAATGACACAGTGCCGTATTCAAGGGCGACTCTAAGAAGTGTTGGATGATGTTCTCAAGAGACTGCTTGGCTTGCTCCTTTCAATTTTTCCCCCCATCCAGATAGATGAGTACCTCTTTTTGATTTAATGAGCTCGAGGAGGATAACACATGCTCGATATAACTCACCTTCGGTAAGTTCCTCTTCCTTTGTTTAACGAACCGGAAGAAGTAAGGGTTCGGTCCCATATGGGCCTGTCGATGTGTGCTTTAACGAGTCCAAAGATAGAAAAATCGAAGGTTTTTCGGGATTATAGAGTTTGGAAAACACTTAAAAGAGAACTCTCTCAGTTCATTTTTCGTAAAGTAGTCCAACGAGACCGAAAAAGGGTTAAACTATCACTCGAAGGACGCCCTTTCTGACCTTTTAATGAGTGTGAAAGGAGGCAAGATCACTCGACAATCTTTTCATATTTAGAGAGTCTGAAAAGGGTTTAAAGAAGACTCCAGGGGGGTTCCTTTTTCGTGTGTTCGTATCCATACGGGTCCGAAAAAGAGATAAAAGTTTACCCAGTTACGTTCTCATATTGTCGAGCTCGAGAACGAACTAAGACTATGCTCATAAGTGCGACAAGGTGAATAATCCATCAAGACTGCCAGGAAACCTGCGATGCCAGAACTACAAACCATGGTTTAGTGAAACCATTACATCATTAGAGAAACCCAAAAAATGACCATACCTTATAAAAAATGAAAATTTATAAATAACAATTGATTGAAAATTCATTTACCATTTCATTTTGCAAGGATTTTTGGAGTAGTGGAGAATCTCGTTTTGAAGCAAATCTTATTTTTCTCGCTGCCGGAGCTACGGTTCACCGTTTTGCTCGCCGTTTGGACCAGGTAGGTGTCCACATCTTGATTTTTAATTTCATGGTTTGACATTCATTTTCATAGCATTATTTATTTTAAAACACGAAGCCCTAAGTCGCCCCAATTAGAACCAAATTGGCCTCTTTTAAAAATTAATGGAAAAGGGGAATTATTTTACAAAAAATGCTTTAGAGAAGGGTGGTTAGGATGTCAACACCCTTGTGGTCAATTAGACAGGTTGTTTTTAGTAAAAGAACTCATAAAAGATCTTCCCAAATGCCCACGCAGCCCCCAAAGTCGTTTTGAATTTTTAAAATGTTTTTATCATTATTTGATAAATGTTAAATGTTTAGGGGAGGGCGTGGTGGTTAAAAAGAGTGAGTGGTTGATTTTAGATGATGTGGGCATCTTATTTTATGTTTTAAATTGCTTTTGAAAATTGCCGAAATTGCCAAAATGTGGAAATAACGAATTTCTTGATTTTTTTGTTTTGTTTTGTAGGTAACTTCGGCAATCATGATTGAATGGAAAGAGAGGGAACATGAGATGGACGACTTAGCCACCTTACGGAGTCCTCGTACGCGGGCCGCTTTGCGAGCTTGTGTCTTGCTCAAGTTCTTCAAGTTACAAAAAATGAAGAGAGAGATTTTATTGCTCAAACATATGATTGGCCTCTAGGACATTGCAGAACAAGGGTTCTGAATCGACACACAAATTTTAACCATTGAGTTAGAAGACGTGTACTTTTTGACCGACCTCTCGAAAAGAGGGGTCCCCATATCTTTCACTGGGTAGAGGGTGCTACTTGAACACGTGGACGTGTATCTGGCATGCCACTGCATCCCAGGAGCAAGGTTGGTAGGGGGCAGGATCCCTATCAAGGATATTTGAGATTTGCCCCTCCAGTCTATACTATTTGCTATCACAAGCGTGACAGGAAGCACTAGTGGCCATCTGGAATTAAGATCACAGGTGTCTTACGGTGTTCAATGTTTGGAACCAACACTGTTCAATTGGAGTGCAGCGTTCCTTCGGAATGTGAAGGAACAGATCTCACGGTGCAGGACTGGTCAGAAGCAGTTCGGATATGGCTCGTTTTTGATCTCATTTTTTCTAGAGCGCATCCCTCAGATGCAACCTCAGATAGCACTGGGGGTACGACCAGTGGATGAACCTAGGATGGAGAGGAGGACTAGTCTGTCTCCAAGGCTATTTTCGGAGTCAGAGTTCCACTTCACTGGCGATTTCTTTTCCTGGATGAGATGACAGTACCTTTGGATAGAGGACTTCCCTTATGCCGATGTAGATTTCCGCAGGAGCATGGACTTGATTTTTCCCATGGGGGAATACTGGGATGTGTCAGGTAAGAGACTGAGCCATACCTTGTCTAGTTTTTGTTTTTAAGTTTTGATATATATGTATTTTTTTGGGGTATGTAAAAGAGTTTTAATAGATGTATTGTTTCCAACATACAGATAAGGGAGCAGTGCGCCCTGCTGATATACCGGTACCAGGACGTCGTGGAGGCACCCAGGTTGCAGCAGATCCAGCAGTACCAGTAGTAGGTCTCCGGGAGGTTGAGAGGAACCTCCAAGGCCTTACGATGGGCATCCCTCCTCTGCAGAGGGGGGAAGTGCCTTTACATCTACAGAGGCACACTGTAGGAGTACCAGAGAATATCAATTCTCTGTTGAGGCGCGTAGTGCGTGCAGTAGTGTGTTACTCACAACACAATGTAGTGCGGGGAGATTAGAGTCTCTCCGGTGATCATGTTTTTGTATGCCTTGTCAGGCGATGTTGTATGGGTGAAAAGACCCAATATTTTTCTCTTCTACCTAATTTTTGATGTAATGCAAACATTTCAATCATGCCATATATATATATATATATATACAGTTTCAAGTTTTATGATGCCAATGATTTGTACATGATGATGTCTGTGATGTGTTTTAATTTACATGTAATGTACCGTTTTCTTTTCCTTGAATCTTATATGTGGGCAAGATACCGATCCATGATATAATTAGCTAACGAATTCGAAACACTATTAAGTTCTCTCGGAATGTGTCTATATTCAATATAATCAAACATTCATTCAAGACGACGAACTTGCAAGTGTAGATGTAGCAGGATAGGACTACAGATAACGTAGATTCGGTTGAGTTGATAAACCACGAGTTGGGAGTCTAAGTAGACAATGATGCGAGAGATACCTAGAGAGGAGGCTTGGGTCAACAGTCCAATGACAGCGTGATATTCTGCCATATTGTTGGTTGCTGGTCCTAAACAGATACCTCCTGAGCTCACCACCTTATCAAATTGGTAAATAACCCAAGCTGCTGAAGCAATGTTCCGAGTATGTCGGCTGGCGCCATCTGTGAACCCAAAAAAGATAGGAAAGGAGGACGTCATCTGCGCATGAAAACACAGGCATAGTCATGAGTGGCAACGGTAAAGACTCAAGCACGCGAAAGAAATAGACACACCAAACTAAAATACAGTAATGTACAAAGTACAAATGCTAGGTGATCTAGGCATAGTACTTCTTAAGGTAAAGCCCGTTTCGGGGCTCTCCCAGGGAAATTCCATCATGATCAACTAATTCGTAGGCACCTTTGTGTAGGACACGCTTCACGATGTAAGGACCGTGCCACATGGGTTCTAACTTTCCTGTCCCCAATTTATCGTGAGCTTGTTCGTAAACAAGGACTAAGTCTCCTTCTGCGAAAGTCCGAGGGTGGACGGATTTGTCATATTGACTTTTAACTCGTTTTTGATGTGCCTCATTGACGAGGGCAGCATCGCGATGCGTTTCATCCAGTTTGGATAGATACAAGAATCGTTCTTCTTCAGCAGAAGTATGGGGAAGGAGTTCTACTTTCAATTTGAGTGATGGAATCTCACACTCGATTGGTAGGACGGCTTCAATGCCATAGACCAACTGGAAAGGAGTAAATCCAGTTGAAGTTTTCACAGAGGTGCGATAAGCCTAGAGAGCGGAGAACAGTTGTAAATGCCATGATGTTTTGTTTTCCCCTACCATGCGTTGAATCATGGTTTTTAGGACTTTGTTGATAGCCTCAACTTGTTCGTTCGCCTGAGGGTAGTAAGGAGATGATTTTTCATGGCGAAAACCTAATTTGACATGTAACTCACTCATCATCTGGTTTTTGAAGTGTGCACCATGGTCAGTGACAATGGCACGTGGTACACCAAAACGAGTTATGATGTGATTGAAGAGGAATATAACTGCAGTACGGCCATCATTCAGGAAGGTAGGCATAGCCTCAGTCCATTTGGTGAAGTAGTCGATGGCGACGATGATGTAACCGTTCCCCCCGGCTGAGGTAGGCTTACACTGCATGAAATCGATGCCCCATTTGGCAAAGGGGTCGATGGCGATAATGGGATGTAGCGCCATAGGGTGGGTGCGTACCTTCTTGTTAAAGATTTGGCAGGGTGGGCATTTTTTGACAGCCTCGATGCAATCTTTGAAAATCGAGGGCCAAAAGTAGTCGGCACGTAGGATTTTTTTGGCTGTGGCCATCTCGGAAAGGTGACCGCCATAAGCGCCAAGGTGACAATCGTTTAAAATGCGTTCAGCCTCCTCGTGAATCAGACATCGCCGAAGGATGGTGTCGATACCACGACGATACAAAGTGTCACCGAGAATGATATAACAGGGAGAGTGATGACGAATGCGTCGATGCTCTTCGCGAGAGATGTTGGGCTGAAAACGTTGGGTTTGGAGGTACAGGAGAATGTCTCCGTACCAAGGATCAGAGGTGCTGATGAGGAAGAGAGATTCATCGAGGAGAGAATCTCTAGGTTCAATGTTTTCATTGGCACGAGGGAGAGCACAGATGAGCTTGGCAAACACCAGGGATTTTTTGTCTTTAGCCTTCGTAAACTCGAGATCGAATTCTTGGAGAATAACGATCCATTTTGAATATTTTCCCCCAAGTACTTGACGTGTCAAGACGTGATACATTGGGTTGGAGTCTGCGATTACCGTGGTGGTGCGTAATAAGATGTAGTGGCGGAACCGTTGGACAGCGATGATGGCTACCAGAGCCAGTTTCTCAACATGCGAATATCTGAGTTCGGGTCCAGATAAACTCTTTCTCAGATAATAAATCACATGTTCTTCGCCGTTGGGGTCTTCTTGAACTAACACCATTGCGATGGTGGGAGTAGAAGCGGCCAAGTAAAGGATATAATCCTTTGTATATTCAGGGGGATGTAACAAAGGTGCATGGGTCAAAGCATGTTTTAAAGCGTCGAATGAACATTGAGCGGCATCATACTAGATGAAAGGGACGTTCTTTTGCAATAACCGCATAAATCCTTTAGTAATCTCGGCATAATTGCAGATGAAACGACGAATAAAGTTTGCTTTGCCTTGCAAACTTTGGAGTTGGGTTAAATTGTTAGGTGGAGGTAAGGCTAAGATGGCCTTGATCTTTAAGGGATCCACCCTGATCCCATATTTGGAGACAATGAAACCGAGGAGTCGACCGGATTCGACAGCGAAAATGCATTTGTGTGGGTTCAGAAGAATACGGTAAAACCTACATCGCAGAAAAATCGCGCATAAATGATCAATGTGATCGCATCGATTTAGCGAATGTGCGGGTAAATCGTCGAGATACGGTTCTGCTATATGTTTGATGTCATGAAAAGCGTACGACGTGGCTCACTGGAAAGTGGCTCCAACATTTTTAAGGCCAAAAGGTAGCTTTCGGTAGGCGAAAGTTCCCCAAGGGCAGATGAAGGTTGTCTTGTGTTGATCTGTAGGCAAGATTTCAATCTGGTTATATCCAGAAAATCCATCCATGAAAGAGAAGATTACGCTCCCTGCGCAATTATCGATGATTTGGTCGATGAAGGGCGTAGGGTAGTTGTCCTTAGGATAGGCTTTGTTGAGGTCTCGATAGTCAACGCAAACACGGATGGTCCCTTGTTTCTTAGAAATCGGAACAAGGTTGGAGACCCATTCGGTTAAAGGGACGGGATAGATGAAGCCAGATTTTAGAAGTTTTTCAACTTCTGCCTTTATAGCTGCGATTTTCTTGGGATGAACCGGGTGAAGCTTTTTCCGAACCAGTTTCGCGTTAGGGTAGGTTTTAATTTCGGGTACGACGATTGAAGGGTCAATCCCTAGAATTTCCTCATAAGTCCATGCGAAGACATCGTGAAATTCCTTGAATAAAGTGGTGTAAGAAACCACTTCATCGGGTGTACAATTAGCACCAAGGTTAATGTTTTCCACGACACCTTCTTTGATTGAAATGTAAATCGTGATCGTAGTGGAGATGTTACCCATGTTCCCCTCAGAGAGAGTATCTTGTGTGAGGATAGGATATTGCGGAGCTTCGGTAACATCAGGAGGGAAGACAGATCATATGTCTTGGTGGATTTCTTCCAAAGGTGGAAGAAAAGAGGATCGATGGTGGTTATCATCCCAGGGTAGATCATCAATGCTAAGAATTTCCATGATGGATTCGTCCGAAGGAAAAATATGGGAAATGTAATTGACGACAGATGATAGGGAGTCCAACCACGAGGGAACCAAGTAAGTATCGGGTGCCAATGAATGTGAAGTGTTCAAAGAGGGAGAGGCAGATTGAATAGTTATGTATGCGGCCTCGGCTGGGCTAAGTGACATAGTGTCACCAAGCACATCGAATTCCAAAGGACTAGGCACAACCCAAGAGTCAGATGATTCCAGGGATTGATAAGGCATAGTCGAGATCATATTGAAGGCGACAGTATGATGTACAGTAGGTGGAAGTGGTGTAGGGAAGGTACCCATGAGGATAGAATCTTTCAATAAGCCAACACCAATGCTTTCATACGTAACCGGGTGGTCTCCCAGAAAAGGAATGTTGTTGGTAGCAGGGATACGAGCGTCGGGTGTACAGAAATCAAGCTGATCGACGGTAAAAATTTTGCCTTGATGGGGGAATTGTACACATCGGAACACCAACGAGGCGACGACAGTCATGGCATAGAACCAACTTCTTCCAAGTAGTAGGTTGTAATCGAGGGGACCATCGACCACCTCGACGTCAACGGTAACAGTTTTTCCACCCAACTGAACGGCTAAGGATTTTAATAATCCGCGAGGATGAAAACCTCGTCCATGAAAGGCGCGTAACATGGTAGCGGATTGGTTAAGGGCCGGTGATTTCAAACCTTTCCAATAGGCTAGAGACATGACACAGGTGGAGGCTCCCTCATCCAGGATAGTCCGGTGGATTTGTTGATTGTGAAAAACAACATCAATTTGGAAAGCTAGCTGGTGGGAGAGTCATGGTTGATGATCGTCCATATTAAACGTGATGTTGTTTGATGACTCGGGATCAAAAGAACCGATGGAGGCTAAGAGTGTTCTATGTTGGCTGGGGCAGTGTTGTAGAACTTCTAAGGCAGACATGGCACACGGGGCTTGGGGGAAATCTTCTACAATGTTGTAATTTTGGGCCGCCCGTGAATTAGGATTGAAGGTAGATTTCTGGATGGTGCTCTTAGGAGGGCGTAATATAGATTCAAAAGAAGGTTTCTCAATCTGGAGTGGCCCGGATGGAGGGCTAACAGATGGAGGATTGACGAAGGATGGCAACGGGTTCGACGGAGAACCGTTAGAAATATTCGGCTTATCAGGTTTAACTGGCGTGTCATATATCGCAGAACGGGTTGTTAGATTAACTCCATTAAACATGTAAATGTGGGCACTTATCGAGGCCTCATCATGGGGTTGGTTGGAACTGCCCCCCGACGTGGGGGTTTGTGCAACCAACGATTGTTGCTGCGAAAAAGGGTGAGTGAGCACAGCGGGTTGTGAATTTCCCTTGAAAAGTTTGGCCACTTCATCGCGATGTGGGCAGTCTCGAGTGTAATGATCGTCACCACAAATGAGACATGGGAATTTCGTTTTTTTTTGTGGTTGTTTTCCAACAGCAGGGGTTTGCGGTTGGGTCTTGGGTTGTTCGTTGTTATTGTTCTTCTTTGGTTTGTTTCTCGCTTTCTTCTTGCCCCCAAGTTGTTGTGAAGGGGTTGAATGGACCGCATTCACATTAGAGACTTGAGTCTGAGGGGGGGTAGAAGAGGGTGCAGTCGAACTAGGAGAAGCTGTGGAAGCGGGCTGCTAGATCATTCCAGTAGACTGGGTAGTAGATTGAGTTTTGACGGAGCCAATAACTCCATCCGGATGCGAAGCAGTCGATGGTTTGGATGAATCGTTAGTGGCACGGGTAGCATTCGGTATCAACTCATATAGAGTACCAGATTGCGAATAGACTAAGTCTAAGTACTGATCTCGGGCAATGGCTTCTTCCTCGGTGATGAAACCACCCATGGAAACATCACGAGCAATCTGGGGTAACAACGATTTCGTGAACCATTATGATAATAATTGGTCAGGAATGACCGCTTTGATTAGCCTTCGTCATCGTCTCCATTCATGAATGTGATCGGAGATATGTACATAAGTTGTCTGACGAAGGGAGGTTAATAGTTCAATACCCGTCTCGTATCGAATGGGTAGTTGGAAGTGCGTGAGGAAGGACATGGCAAGGGAGTTGAAATCGTGAAAAGATGTGCGTGGTAACTCAATATACCATTTCCCTGCAGAACCCATAAGTGTTCGTTGGAAAAGACGCAAACGAATCGAATCGTCCATGAGGGAGTTGGATGAACACCACAAATGGAAAGTCATCACATGGTTGTTCGGGTCTTCTCTAGGATTTTCGTCAAATTTTGGGATATCAGAAGGGAGTTTAGCTGGAATAGCTGGCCAAACCGGAGAATGATAAATAGGATCTTTCGTTAACCGAGACAAGTTTGGAAGGTCAAAGGTAGCTAGAAAAGGTAGTTGTCGGTTAACCTGTGGGTAATGCTGGTGTGGCAGAGGAACACCAGTGGGGCCTAATACTGGTTTATGTGGATAATTATAACTCGTGGGCCCTCTCATGTGAGGTTGGTTTTGACCAAGGTACATAGGATTTGAGATGTTTTGAGAAGTATGTGTGAGCAGAGGATAATCGGATGGGTTTTGTGGGTTATAGGATGGGTTTGGCATTTGTCCATAAAGGGGTTGTTGCGGAGTCTGAACATTTTGTCCCTTGGAGGCATGTGGGTTTCCTTGAAAAGGGACGCTCCACGGATTGGGTGTGGTGGACACATTTTTTCTTTGTGGTTGATGATAGACTCCGGATTGAGGCTACCCCCCAGCATGAGGGTGCCCCCCGAACGAAATTTTTCCTCTGGTGGGAGGATGCCCCCTAGCATTAGGGTTCCCTCCGAATGGAATTTGTCCTCTGGTGGGAGGATGCCCCCCAGTGTTAGGGTTCCCTCCGAATGGAATTTGTCCTCCGGTGGGAGGATGCCCCCCAGTTTGAGGTAGAGTTCCCGGGATTTGAGAGCCAGACGTCAATGACTAACCGATGCCACCGATCAGGTTAGGACCACCAAGACCGGTCCCTCCGAGTTGTTGGATAGGTATAGAACTTCCCGGTATAACTTGGGTAGTGGTTTGGGCAGTGGTGGCAGCGGAAGAATTTAGTGCCCTGAATCCGAAAGGAAGTGTAGGTCTTGGTGTTACACGTGTGCCAATCGGAGCTTGATTGACTACCGTGTTACCGACGGGGATAGTCAAAATGTGTGGGGCCATTGTCGAATGGGCCGTCTGGAGGGGAATAGTAGACCTTGGGCCAACGGACAATGTGTTCGGACCAACGGGTGGCATGGCTATAAAAGCGGTGGTACCAGTGAATTGATTTGGGGGTACAGTGTAGGAAAAAGGTGCATCGACACCTTCCCCTGTTCCATAAAGATCTCGCACCAAGCGTGGTGGACTTCAAACAACATCTGCGGTCCAAAAAGGGTCATTGGCTAAAGGGTTTTGAGAAGACCTAGCTGGAATGTCAGAAGGATTGACGAAAAGAAATTCTACAGCGGAATTCAGGTGGAGGATCTGTCGTTCGTATCCCTCCGGAATGTGGTAAGCTTCCGGAGATTCTGAAACAATTCGAAAATTCTCCAAAGGAATGGGAACTTCTTCCTGGGAAGTTGTAGTGCTTTGAACCTCGCTCTGTTGAGGAGATTCCTCCGTAGAATGAGGGGGTAAAGGGGTGTTTCCTTCCATATTTTCTGGAGGAAGTCTCTGTAGCCTCCACGAGCGACGTGGAGGGTCGATGTTGGCAGAAAAGAGTCGGCGAAAGAAATCTATGGCCAACTAACAAAAAGAAATAGCACACGCTAAAAAAATCTAAGAATCACAACCAGGCAAACAGGACCTTCTTTTGATGACCGTACTAGTTGGTGATGAAATCCAACATCGCGTGATCAAGTCCAGAAGGGGCGGGGATAGGGTGGAACAGTTACAATGGTGACCTGCTTAACAGACTTACGCCTTGGTGCAAGCTTCCATGCAATAATTGTGGATTTACCCTCCAAGGAGCCCAAGTGAGTTTGACCAATGTTTTCTCCAGGTACAGTGAGACTTCCCGTCACTGTCACCTTGTGTAAGACCCTAAAGATTATGGCCACTAAGGTTACCAATTCGCAGTCAGCCCCTGGGCGGGAACAGTCGACAGTCCGATCCGAACGTACGAGCAGGGTATCAAGCCTGAAATCAACTAAAAGGCTTCCACGCAGTAATTGTGTATTTACCCCAAAGTGATCCCCATAATACGATATGACCACCACAATCAGTTAAACCACGGAGGGTTAGTCCCCGTAGCTTACCCGAATGCGACCTCGTGCGTAACCCTTGTGTGAGAGGGGGATCCCAGGCAGACTTATACGATAACTGGATTTGACTCTCCCTAACTCAGGATGCTAGTGTTCATTTTGGAAACTTTGGAGAGTTATGCTCACAAACCTAATCCAAAGTACTAAGCCTAGTCTACTATTGGTGGAGGATCCTAGAAAAGAAAAAGTTCCAAATAATTTTTAATTAGCGTTGATTTTTATGGCTGTTCTTTATGCAAAAGAGGTGCATGGAAGTGGAACAGATGGGATTATGACTCAGAACCAAAGAATGCATTGAATATGATAAGCAATCATTTCCTTTCGATGAACATCTATCTAAGGGAGAGAGAAAGTTCTTTTCACTAACAAGCACAAATACGGAGTGTCCTCAAACAATTCTTTTTCTCAATCAAATCCTTATGTAATGCTAAAGCTTTCAAATGCCTTCTAATATGCAAAATCAATCATGAAGATGCTTTTTATTGTTTGCATATGAATAATTATCAATTCAACACAATGCTCGTCTTGCTAATTACCTTCTTGTATGAATGAAAACCAAACTAGCGCAAGCAAAAGTCATATAAACAATACACCCTTTCGTTGCAATCAAAACGAAGAGCAAAAGAAAAGAAACAATCAAAGAGAAAAACAAACTTCACACCCAAAAAAAGTTGAAGAACAATGATCTTGACTATGATCAAGACGGAGAGGCCTGTAGGCCTTCGATGACCTTCACCAGGGTTTTTACTCAGTTGATGAGAAGAGAAAAGCAATGCATGGGTCTCAAACTCCAATCAACAAAAAAACCAATAACAATAGTGAAGAAGGCTACAAGATCCAACTAGTAAGATGTTCGTTCTTCAAGCAAAAGACAGATGTCAAGGCTGGAAGGGAAGAAACATTGGCTCACAAGGCTACTCAGCAGAGGAGACACAGAGGCAAAAACCCAGAAAAAACAATTCTAGAAGGTTTTTTGGGCCAAAGAGGGCTGGCGCTCTGTTGCCAAAGGCAAGGAACATTATAGCGCTCTGTGAAAATCTATGGGGGAGCACTGGCGCTCTGGTAACACTAGGGAAGGGGCACCAGGGTCTGAAACTCCCAAAAATGTCCAAAAATCAAAAAATTGCAATTCAATTTCGACAATTATGCTGAGTGTGATGAGGTAAGGAGCCAATCAGCTCATGAAACCAATCAAAAGAGGAGTGAACCAGGTCTGAAACAATAAAGGGATAGAACAAGGTCAATGAGGAGAAAATCAAAACAAGAAGTTTCGATTTGAGGCTATCTCCCCAGTGGAGTCGCTAGTTTCTGTAGTAGGAAAATCTCCCTGCGGACAGGTAGATCACCTCTAAGAGCTTGACCCTAACTCTAGACAGAAAATGCTTAACGTGGACACTGAATTCCTTTCAAATCTATCTAAAATAACACATGAGAAGGAAGGATGACAGAAGTACCTCTTTATCGACGTTTGTCCCTGCATGCTCCTAGTTGCACTTTGATCCTTTACTTCTCGTTGGATGCTGTGGACAAAACAAGATACGACCACTTCCTACTCTATTGATATTATCTTGAAAATAGATCTATCAATTAATGATAAGTTCATGTGACATTATACACAAACTAGAAAGAAATAGGCCAAGCGTGTCATATTGATGAGAATAATGACAACAATACTTACAATCGTAGATGCGAATGCGACAGCTTCGTTGAGTCCTCTTCGTCTAACCCTTGCCTGAAAGGTCCACAACTTGGACAACAACAACTTCACTGATCACTTTCCTTTGGCTGACTGTGTGTTTTCTCCAAGATCATAAGTTTCATACTAGCAGTTCTCCCCCTTTCCACCATCATAGACTCTGCTTATATAGGTTAAGAGGAGCTTAACCTCTTGAGTTATCTTTAGAACAAGTTGGGAACTTCCTCCTTAGATCAAGGATCTCTTGATGAAACCAAGAATTCGAACACAACTGCCTCCTAATCTTGAAAGATACTCTCCTTATTCTCCTCAACGGGCCAACTACTGCCTCAGATTAGGCAGTGCTCCCTTAGAAGGGGCATCAAAGCGTTGTAGCGCTCCCTGGTAAGATTTGGGGGGGCGCCAGTGCTCTTAAGATGAGCAACGCTCCTTCAGAGGGGGCAGGGGAGCGTTATAACGCTCCCTGAAGCCTTGTAGGGGAGCGCTCCCCCTCAAAACCTCTGTTTCAGAGCTCTCTTCAGGTGTCAAGAGTTATTTGACTTCAGTAAACCAGTTCTTCTTCTTCAAATCAAGCACATGAGATGTTCCAAGTGTTTCCTTAGTGTCATCTGCATGGCAGTATGCTCGAACATAATTTGCGACACTTGTGACCAACTTGCGACACTTACGAAAGTTGTAAGGAAGATGCGACACTTATGATGATTGAGAGGAACATGCGACACTTATCCAGATGAGTAATTTTGATGTGTAACACCCATTATCACTAGATTTTTTTCCCTCCTTTGTTTGCTTCAATTAGGGTCACTTGGATTCGATAAACAAATTCTAGACCCAATCCTCTGTTTGTGGTTCTTTATAATGTGCATTGGGTTCCATGTCATCTTCCATTTCTATGATCATGTTTAGGGTTTCTTGATATGATTTCAACTTGTTTTCTTAAACATGATTAGTTATTAGTTTAGAGTTTGGAGTTCAAAGCCAATCCATGCATACAAGTTCCTAGATATTATATTTCAACTTACCAAAAAGATCCATCAATACAAAGTTGTATCATTGTACCATTTCTCCCTTCAAGCATCTAATACTTCTCAACTTTGTAAATGCCAAATTCACAGTATATAGATATCCATCTAGTACTTCGTTGAAATAATTGACTACATCATCCCAATGTCACAAATCTAGTTGTTGTTATCTCTATCATACCATTTGAGTATCACTAGGTGGATAGGTTAATGCTTTTCTCAACTTCCCAATGGGTATTACAAGCAAATATATGATCATTCAAACCCCTAGTGCCATCAAAAGTCGACAACTTTGATATATCACATTGACACTTATTTTTAACATTGTTCTACTTCTTCTCCTTATTACATAGGTCTAGGTATATCTCTTTATAAAATGTTTGAATACATCACCCTTTACTCTTGACAACCTTCCTCAATCAATTGGATTTTCCTGGTGATTCTTTAGGTGAGTCAATCTTTTGGTCTATGTATTCTTGTTCAGAGTCTAACACATGTTTGAAATTGGTCTCTATGATTTGAAATTATTTAGACATTCCCTCCCCATTTGTTAGTGATGCCTTACAGGTTGTCTCACCATCATGGTGTCATCCTTTTAATCCTTGAGGTATTGGGCCATTGCAATTTTTCTCAAGCTACAACCTGAGGGAAGATCTAACTCTCCAATTCTCTGGCTACAACCAGAAGGAGGCTACAACCCCCTATTTTCTCTGGCTATAACCGGAAGGTGGCTACAACCACCTGTCCTTGCCCCGTCCAACCGCCCTAAAGTAGAAGTAGAATGATGGAACCATTGTCGCACTATCACTGTGAGATATATCGCTGTAAAATTGCACCAATAAACCTGAACCATGAATCAACATGTACCATAAACAAGTGCAACCAACCATGTACCAATCATGTGTCAAGTACTCATCAACTATGACTCAACAATATGTACCATTATCATCACCTATACACCTCATGTATGTGCCAACTCATGAACTACTTTTCTCAACCATGTACCCAAATTGTACCTCAAACAAAAGCCCTCATCAATTTCATAATCCAAATATGATTTGTAACTCTGTAATAGACCTGGTGTATATGATCACATACCTTCAAACCTTCCTTAACTTTAAACAACAAGAGACTAGCATATTCATCAAACTTTTCTTTAGTCTCACATGACTAGTTTTGGATTAGTCAACGATCCTAACTTGAAATAATCATGACTTTGTACTTGTAATGAATAAAGATATGAAACTGATACACATTGTTCTTCAGTGTGCTTTATGAAATTTTCTTTAGGTGTCACTACTTTGAACCTCTTAGAAAAGGAGTTATAGAAAAAATGGCATACCTTGCTGAATTATGTGTTATTCTAGAGAGTGACCTTGTAGAGTGTGTCCCGCATGGAATATTTGTTGAATCGATTTGAAACTGTTAAAACTCATACTAGAGACTGTAATCTAACCAACACATTTGGTATTTCTGAATTTGGATCTGTTATGAAGACATTTTGACGTTTTTACCCGAAACACTTGTTTTTAACTAGTTTCAGGACTAGCCACAAACCCTATTTTCCACAGAGTGTAACTCCAAAAATACAACGAACGAAAAGATGAATTTATTACCACAGATAATTGGATATGTTTCCGTAATGGAATGGCAATTTCACAGTCTGAATCATTCTAGAAAATTTTTTATTATGAAAATGGTGAGATGACCTATAAAAAACATACCTTAGAAAGCATCATCAAAAGAATTCAGCCTTCCTTGAATTCCGACCTTCTTTTCTTCACTTTCCTAGGAAATTCAGCTTAGATATCCTTTGGTTACCTCATAAACCTATAGGTATTCAATATGCTCAAGTGTGCCTAAAATGAGAGAGCCTTGCCTCTTATTTATACTCTCCAAGTAGCTTCCTTAAAAACATCTTCTAGGTCACTTTGCCCACTTTCCTTATTTTAGGGTTAACCCACTTCTAATTTCTCCATTAAATTTATTATTTAAATAATTTATTTTTCATTCACTTTGAATTATAGTACACTCATCACTTCACTTTATTATTTACCTTTTAAAATCTCTTAAACCACTTTGACTACTTTGACCTTTTGAGCTTCTAAATGACATAAGAGGGTCCTCCAACTTCGTAAGGCCATAACTCTCAAACCATGAGGAGTTATGTGACGTTCCACATACCACCAGAAATGGAATGACATGTACCATCCACATAGAATATTATTACCTACAAATATATCAAAACTCATACCATTATCCAGCAAACAAACTTGGGTCCATTAGCCAAGCCTGGGTTCTCCAACCTCTCATGGCCATAACTCTCTAATCGTGAGGATTTATGTGACGTTCCACATACCATCGGAAATGGAATGACAAGCACTATCCATATAGGATAGTTTCAATAACAAATTTAGTGACCTTAATCTCATTATTCCACAAATAATCATGGGTTATCTAACCATACTTCTAGGATAACTCAATCAGCAAAGCGTCTTCCCGTGAGGGCTTTCACCATAAGGGGACCACTTTGGAGTTAATCCATATGTACTTCTTATCAACCATGACAAGACAATAATGAGTCATCTTTACATCAAACAAACTTGGGTCGATTACACAAATCTTTGTGCTACTGGGCTTTCTTCAAGGGTTGACATCAATGACAACTAACCTTAATCAACAATCTCCCCCTTTGGCATTGATGGCAACACTCTGATGCAATACTGAAATCATATCACTCATGATCCCCCTAGAACCATGCCTTTGTCTCATGCTCCCCATAGAACCAGGCCTCTGTCCTATGCATCTGATAAATCTCTTCCCCTTTATCATCAATGGCAAAGGTATCTTTCCATCCGGGGATGCTCCCCCTGACTGAACTGTCCTCTTATGGTGATTCCTCGTGTAAATCTAAGACATATAAGATAAGAATTCAAAAATCATTCATTTTGGAGTAGAAATAACTCCAGGTCTCTGGCGAAGATATTCAAAGGCTTCCCGTGGAAGTGGTTTTGTAAAGATTCCTGCCAGTTGTTCTTTTGTGCCCACATACTCAACTCTGATGTTCTTTTCTGCAACCTGCTCCCATAGGAAGTGATACTTTATTGGAATGTGCTTCATCTTGGATTGCATCACCGAATTCGTCTAGATACTGATGACTCTTTTATTATCACAATAGATTTGAATGGGCTCATCATACTCAACCTGTATATCTTTCAGAGTTTGTTTCATCCAAAAAACCTTTGTACAACATGATGTTGCTGCAATATACTCTGCCTTGGCTGTAGATAAGGATACTGATGATTATTTCTTGCTTATCCATGATACCAAACACTCACCCAAGTAGAACGCTTCTCCACTGGTGCTTTGTCGGTCATCAATACAACCTGCCCAATCTTCATCTATGTAGGAAATAAGTGATAGATCCTTTCATTTTGGATACCATAATCCAAACTCTTATGTTCCTTTGAGATATTTGAAAATCCTCTTTACTGCTAATACATGTGATTCCTTTGGTGCTATTTGAAATTGTGCCAACTGTCCAACTGCCTGCATTACATCTGGTCTGGATGCTGTCACATATAGTAGGCTTCCAATCATTGACTTGTATTGCCTCTGATCTGTAGACTTTGAATCATCATTTTTTATCAACTTGCAACTGGTTTGCATGGGAGTGATAACTGGGTTGAAATCTTCCATTCTGAACCTCTTTAGCATTTCTCTAATATACTTGGTTTGATAAATAAAAAATCCTTGGTTTCTTTGATGTATCTGAAGTCCCAGAAAGAAGGATAGTTTTCCAAGTAATGACATTTCAAATTCATTTTGCATATCTTTTGCAAATTTATGGCTTAACCTGTCATCGTCACTACCAAAAATAATAAAATATTACCTTGACTTACCTTGATGTAGAGGTTTTTGTCTGCACTTCCTTTTCTAAACCCTGCATGTTGCATATACTTATCCAGTCTAGAGTACCATGCTCTAGGAGCCTATTTTAGACCATACAAGGCCTTTTTTAGTTTACACACATAATCTGCATTCTCTAACAACTGAAATCCTTCTAGATCTTCAATGTAGACTTCTTCTTCAAGTTCCCCATTCAGAAAAGATGATTTTACTTCCATTTGATACATTTTAATATTTTTGGAGCATGCATAAGTTAAAAGAAAAAGGATTGCTTCCATTCTAGCAACTACGGAAAATGTCTCTTCAAATTCGGTTCCTTCAACATGTGCATATCCTTTACATACCAATCTAGCTTTGTTCCTTGTAACCTGTCCATATTCATTCAATTTATTCTTGAAGACCCACTTTGTGTCGATCACATTCTTATTCTTTGGTCTTGGAACCAGTTCTCGAGTGTCATTTTTCTCTAGTTGATCCAATTATTCATCTATGGACTTATTCCAAAATTCATCCTTGTTGACTTCTTCGAAACCGTTTGGTTCAATTGTAGATAAGAGTGCTAGGTGTGTTTGTTCTGGTAAACAGATTTTTTTTCTAGTCTCAACTCTTGCATATTTGTTTTCGATAATCTGATCTGAAGGATGATTCTTCTGTACTCATTTTCTAGGTGTCTTTGGAGACACTTACTGAACTTGCTCTTCTGTTTCTGTCAGATTCTCTTCATCTTCCTCTTCTACTTCTTTTTCATCTCCTGCTTCTTCTTCTAAGGGTTGTTTCATTGATCTATTTTCTTCTTCCTTTGATTCTGGTCTGCCTGTTTCATCAACCATTACATTGATGCTTTCCACAACTTTGTTTAATATTAGATTGTAACACTTGTATTCTTTATGTGTACTTGAGTAACCAACGAGTACTCCTTTGTCCACATGAGAGTCAAACATTCTCATTCCACCATCTTCTCTTTTGATATAACATTTGCTTCCAAAAAATATGAAGTGATTTACATTTGTTGGTCTTCCTTTCCATAGTTTGTAAGGAGTTTTGTCAGTGTTATTTTTGAGCATTACTCTATTTTGAATGTGGACTGTTGTATGCACTGCCTGTGTCCAAAAAATATCTGTCAATTTTAAATCCATTAACATTGTTCGAGCCATTTCCTGTAATGTCATGTTCTTTCTTTCAACAACTCCATTCTGTTGAGGTGTCCTAGCAATGGAGAATTGCCTTTTTATTCCATGATTGTTGCAGTAGTCCATAAATTCCTTTGAGGTGAACTCTCCTCCATTATCAGATCTGAAGCATTTGATTTTTGAATCCATTTCATTTTCAACCATTTCCTTGTAGATCTTGAAGTATTCAAAAGATTTAGACTTATTCTTGAGAAAGAAAACTCCAGTCATTCTTGTACAATCATCAACTAATAACATAAAGTATTTCTCACCTTTTAATCCCTTTGTTTTAGTTGGTCCAACTAGATCAGTGTGCACAATTTCCAGTGGTCTTGAATATTCCTTTGATTTGAACCTGGTCTTTGTTTGCTTTCCTTGTTGACAATTCTTGCATAAAGTGTTGGTTGGTTTCGTGATCTGAGGCATTTCTCTAACTGCTTCTCATTTGCTAACCTTGACAAGGTTATCAAAATGTATGTGACCTATTCTTCTATGCCATAGCCAAATTTCATGTTCCTTTCCTAGACAACACTTTTCATTTCCAATTTCATTTAACACATATATGTTGCTTGAAGTTCTTGCAGCTGTAGCGACCAATCTCCCTGAACCTTCTTTTCTTATCTCACACTTTTGTGAATAGAAAATAACTTTATGACCTTGGTCACACATTTGACTCACACTTAGAATATTATGTTTCATATCTTCTACTAGTAGAACATTTTCTTCCTTTTCATTCTTGTTCCCAATTTGGACTGTGCCTTTTCCAATGATTTTGGCTGAATCATCATTTTCAAAGGAGACTGATTCATCTCTTTCCTTTCGTAATGTAAGAAACTTGTCTCTATCACCTGTCATGTGTTTTGAACATCCACTATCAACATACCAACCACATTTCTTCTGTTTAGCTTGTAGAGCGAGTGTGCATTCTTCATTGCTATACTGATCCTACTTTCTTATCCATGTTCTTTTCTGAGGTTCATGTATGTGATTGTTGTTGTTCTATTGCAGGTATTTAGGAGGGATTTCCATTCTGCAATACTTGGCCATATGTCCAAAATTGTTACATTTGTAACATTCCACTTTAGTGTTAAAAGATTCAAACCTGTTGTAACTTCTTCTTTGTGTTTCACCAGGTCTTCTTGGATAACCCCTTTGCGTATTATTATCAAAGTAGTTATTGTTCCTTTTGTTAGCTCTACAATTCACACCTTTATGTCCAAAATTATTACATGCATAGCATAAACCAAAAAATATAGTTTGATACCTGAGAGTTGAGGATCTTCTGAAAGGAGGTGCTCTTGTGAATCCTTCTTCTTCTTGTGGCCTATCTGTCGGTTGTTGATTCTGAAATATGAATCTTCTTGGTGGAGGAGTGTCCATGTAATCTTCCTTGTATATATTCCTATCCCCTTTGATTGTTTCTGCATAGATTTTTGGATATGTTTCTTTCTTTTTTGTTGTGGATCTTGTTCCCTTTTATGTCTGATTGTATCCAAGTCTAGTCTTGTCAAAATGATATTTTTGACTACTGATAATGTCATCCAAAAATTTTGAGCTATTCTGCATATTTTTTTTTTGAATATCCTTTCTTAATGCAACAATCTCTGCTTCCAATTTTCCAATGATCATGTCCTTTTCTTCTAGTTGTTCTTTGAATGCTTCTTCAATTCTTTTATCTTCTTCTATTTGAACCTTCAATTTTGTGATCATGTGTTATAGTTCTTGAGTGTCTTCCTTCTTGTCTAGTTCTTCTTGTAGTTTCATGTTCTTCTTATTTTCTCTTCTGATAACTTCTATGACACACATTAATTCTTCTCGAAAGTCAACTTTCGCCTCTTCAATTTCTTCTTCGACTTCTTCATATTCTTCTTCGGCTTCTTCATATTCTTCTTCAGAGTCTTCTTTGTCAGAGTCTTTTACTGCAATGAATAGAACTCTTCATGTCACACTGTCACTGACTTCATCTTTATCTGATGATGAGATGTCTTCTTTGGTGCATAAGATTTTTTTAAAAACTTTCTGTGCAATTCTTTTGCCTTTATATGTGTGTTTCCCTTCATCATTTATCTTTTTCTTATGAGGACATTTGTTAGAAAAATGGCCAATACCATCACAATTAAAACAAACTAAAGGAAGCTTACCTCTATACCTATTGTCGGTTCCCTTGTTCATTCTTTTGACGAAGTTGGCCACTTCTTCTTCATCTTCTGAGTCATCACTGTTGATGCTATATTCTTATGTTTTCTTTTTCTTTGATCTTTTGGATGCTTTGAAGGATGCTTCTTTTACATATGTATTTTCTTGTTCAATTCTCATTTCGTATGATGTGAAGATTCCATGCATTTCGTCCATGATTATTGAGTTTAGATCTGATCTTTCTTCTAGTGCTGATATCTTAGGGTTAAATCTCATAGGAAGAGATCTTAGTACCTTTTGAACAATTAAAGATTCTTCAATTTCTTCTCCCAATCCTATGATTTCATTCATTGTTTCATCGACTCATAAGAAGTAGGCTGCAATATTCTCATCTTCCTTCATTTTAGTTGTTTGAACTGACCTCTGTAAGTTTGAATCTTTGTTGCTTTGACTTTTGTATCTCCTTCATAAATATTTCAGAGCTTGTCCCAAATCTCTTTAGAGGATTTACAATGTGCAACTTTGGTGAATACCATATCACTGAGACCATTCAAAAGTGCATTTTTGGCTTTGGAATTATTCTCACCAAGTTTCACTGCTTTTACATTTGTTGGTGGAACTTTTGGTGTTGTGTATCCATCTACAATTGATTTTTAAACTTGAAATCCTTGTGATTGTATATATGTATTCATCCTTATGATACAAAAAACATACTTTTGTCCATCTAACTGTGTTATTCCATTTTTATATATGTTGGTACTCTCCATGATCTACCTTTCAATGGTTAAACTAATTTTTGAAGGAACCTTCTCTGATACCAATTGTTGGATTACTGAGAGGGGGGGTGAATCAGTAATAACGCAATCGTAATCTTTTTTATCCAAATTAATCCAAGTGTTATATCAATGCAATATTATTATCCAATAATGAGCAATAAGAAATGAACAACCACACACATACACAGTACACCAGTGTTTTACGTGGAAACCCAAATCGGGAGAAAACCATGAAATGTTTTTTCTTATATGTCTTGAAGAATTACATTCATTAGAAGCAGCAACTTCCTTTGTTTTCCAGCTGCAACTGGAAGGAGGCTCCAACCCCCTAGGTTCTTAGGCAACAACTTGAGGGAATATCCAAGTCCCTAATTCTCTAGCTACAACCAGAAGGAGGCTACAACCCCCTAAGTTCTATGGCTACAACTGGAAGGTGGCTACAACCACCTGTCCTTGCCCCTTCCAACTGCCCTGAAGTAGAAGTAGAATGATGGAACCACTGTCACACTATCATTGTGAGATATACCATTGTAATCTGGTGCCAATAAACCTGGACCATGCATCAACCTGTACCTCAAACTGTAATCAACTTGTACCCTAAACAAGTGCATCAACCATGCACCAACCTGTACCATAAACCACTGCATCAACCATGCACCAACCTGTACCAAACAATATGTAATCAACCTATACCATAAACAAGCACAACCAACCATGTACCAACTATGTACCAATAATGTGTCAAGTACTCATCAACTATGACTCATCAATATGTACCAACTTCATCAACTATACACCTCATGTATGTGCCAACTCATCAACTACTTGTCTCAACCATGTACCCAACTTGTACCTCAACCAAAAACCCTCATCAATTTCATCATCCAAATATGATTTGTAACTCTGTAATAGACCTAGTGTATATGATCACATACCTGCAAACCTTCCTTAACTTTAAACAACAAGAGACTAGCATATTCATCAAACTTTTCTTTAGTCTCACATGACTAGTTTTGGATTAATCAACAACCCTAACTTGAAATAATCATAATTTTGTACTTGTAATGAATAAATATCTGAAACTTATACATAATGTTTTTCAGTGTGTTTTATGCAATTCCTCCAGGTTTCACTACTTGGAACCTCTCAGAAAAGGATTTATAGAAAAAATGACATACCTTGATGAATTCTGGATTATTCTAGAGAGAAACCTTGTAGAGTGTGCCCCACACAGAATATTTGTTGAATTGATAAAAAAATGTTACACAGAATAATAAAGATTTTAATCCAACCAAAACATTTGGTCTTACTAAATTTGGATCTTTTATGAAGAAGTTATGACATTTTTACCCGAAACACTTTTTTTTGACTAGTTTCAGGACTACCCAAAAACCCTATTTTCCATGGAGTGTAACTCAAAACATACAACGACTTACAAGCTGAATTTTTTACCACAGATACTTGGATATGTTTCCTCAATGGTATATAAATTTCACGGTCTAAATAATTATAGAAAACAAGTTATTACGAAAATGGTGAGGTGACCTGTAAAAAAACATACCTTAGAAAGCATCATCAAAAGAATTTATCCTTCCTTGAATTCTAGCCTTCTTTTCTTCACTTTCCTCAGAAATTAGGCTTATATATCCTTTGTTTACCTCATACACGTATAGGTATTCAATATGCTCAAGTGTGTCTAAAATGAGATAGCCTTGTCTCTTATTTATACGCTCCAAGTAGCTTCCTTAAAAACATCTTCTAGGTCACTTTGCCCACTTTCCTTATTTTAGGGTTAAACCACTTCTAATTTCTCCATTAAATTTATTATTTAAATAAATTATTTTTCATTCACTTTGAATTATAGTACACTCATCACTTCACTTTATTATTTACCTTCTAAAATCTCTGAAACCTTTTGGGGCTTCTAGATGACATAAGAGGGTCCTCCAACTTCGTAAGGTCATAACTCTCAAACTGTGAGGAGTTATGTGACATTCCACATACCACCAGAAATGGAATGACATGTAACATCCATATAGAATAGTATTACCTGCAAATATATAAAAAATCATGCCATTATCCATCAAATATCATTATCCTTTAGTTACAAATATCATTGAAAAGGTTGTCCAACATGCAACTGCAGAGCCTAATAGAGAGCAGTATCCATCATAAAAAGAGGATAAACATAAGGGTTTCCAGACTCAACCATGAGTCAAACAAACAATTCGAAAATCAATATTCTTTGGTTATTCTATAAAAAGCCAGCAATAAGGTGCGCTTGCTCATGTACTTGATCCCGCTTATAACTAACATGTGGATGGAGCCAACGTTGAAAGTTTTTCAATTTGTGCTTGTATGGAATGAAATTTAACATGATTAGATTAGATACATACAATGACAGTATGGGAGGATTTTTAAACTCAAACATGACTCACATAATCAATTCCACAATCAAACAACAATCCTATAGAATAATTAATGTGAATGGGGAAGACAATGGCATTATGGGAGGGTTAGACTAGACACATACAATGATGACCAAACCATTAAGGCCTATGTAGAAGCTAAATCCCAAGAAACCATGTAATATAAATCCCAAGCAACTAAGTATGCAAACAAGTTGGTGAGGTGAGGAGCCCAAAAAATTAATTTCAAATAAAGCACATGCATTGTAGAACATGCACACACTTTACAAACATGTACATACTAATAGAGTTTAGGAATTATAGAGGTTAGGAATTAAATTTGTTAGTGGTGATAGTGATTATGATAAATGTTCATTATAGGGGTTAGGAGCTATAGGTTTTAATGGTTATAATGGGTATACTTGTTAATGGTCATAGGAGTACAACCTAAGTGGGCCTAATAGTAGTTAAATCCATTATGTGTTATAATGATTACATGCAATAAGGATTATAAGAGTTAAGGGATAATCATGATAGGGGTTAAGTCTTATAAGTTCATAGGTTATAGGTTAAGGGTTATA
>ML777084.1:771721-803106 GCA_009831015.1 Picea engelmannii
ATATATATTATATAAAAATAAAAAATAAAAAAATAACAACACACAAAACAAAATCAAACACTACACTCGCACGCTCAAACACTACGCGCTTGTGCTCTTGCACGCAGAGTGGAGAGGAGGACACATGGGGAAGGAGGGCACACAGGGAAGCAGGGCACACTAGAGGAGGGCACACGGAGAAGGAGGGCACACGGGAGGAGGGCGCATGAGAGGAGGGCACACAGGAGGAGGGCACATGAGAGGAGGGCACACGGTCAGAGGAGGGTACACGATTTTGAGGGCGTACGAGAGGAGGACACACAGTTTTGAGGGCACACCAAAGGAAAACACACGCAGAGGAGGGCGCATAGAAGGATAAAAATGGTTTGACTTATTTCTCCTATCACTTGAGTGTGCATGCTAATTGTTTGATGAATTTCTTGATAGAAATATGGTTTGATGGAATGTAATGGTTGTAGGGATTTTTTCATAATGGGCTTGCAAAGTTCCCAAATATCACTTCCGAAGCTCAACATTCCTACCATGTGCCAAAAATTGTCACTATATTCTATGTAATTCAAATCTTCCCTAAAATAGAGCACACATATGAGCTAAGTCATCCTTTTAAAATGCACATAGATGGTTTTATATTAATGTGAAATATATAAATAAAGGTGGAAACTTGTAGTCCTTCATATGAATAATGACATCTTGAAATCTAGCACTCCAACATCACATTTACTAGATGAGAGAAACAAGCTGGACCAAATGGCACTTTAGGCCTTTTTCTGGCACTTCAAAACTTTCGTGCGTAGATTTGTAAAATGCACTTAATTCCCATAAAATGTTTTTATAGAGAAAGCCAACTATTCTAGGTTTAACAATATTTACATCCTCACAAAAGTGATGTGTCAAATTTTCTCCAAGAATATTTTATCATCATTAATTTCAATAAAATTGGTAATTTTTTGCCAATATTGCAAGTTGTCTAGTAGTTTTTGAAATTAAAATAAAGTTGATAAAATTTTGTTATGGAAACAAAACAACTATGCTAGGTTATATTATTTAGGTTTCCTCACAAAACCCATGTGCCCTAATTTTAGTTCTCTGTTCCAAATTCCCTTTCCATAAATTAGGTTTCCTCACAAAATCCATGTGCCCTAATTGTGATGAAGGATTCCTTGTGCACATCATCATTGACTACTTGTATCATATATTAGGACTTTGGGGGTGTATCTTTGAATGAAGGACAATATTGTATATTGATCCCACATAAGTAACAACATACCTGACCTGGAACACTAAAGATACAATTGTTGGGAATGTTTCCCCATACCCCACCATAGAAGAGCCACCTCATTTATCTTGGGCTTGATACACACTGTGTTCTTTTCATGACTCCTTGTATTAGTGTCTTGTATTAATGTTGTCCTAATCATCCTAGTCTCCTTTACAATCCAAAAAATAGCCTTGGTTTTTCAAGTTGAACTTGGAGTTGTTTTAATAGTGCTTAGTGGTATTGGATGTGCAAAAAAAGTAGAATATGTTCAACTTTTGTAGGTTCTTGTCTCTTTTACTAGGTTTCCCATTATCACTAGATTTTTTCCCTCCTTTGTTTGCTTCAATTAGGTTCACTTGGATTCGATAAAAAAATTCTAGACCCAATCGTCTTTTTGTGGTTCTTTATAATGTGCATTGGGTTCCATTTCATCTTCCATTTCTATGATCATGTTTAGGGTTTCTTGATATGATGTCGACTTGTTTTCTTAAACATGATTAGTTATTAGTTTAGAGTTTGGAGTTCAAAGCCAATCCACGCATACAATTTCCTAGATATTATATTTCAACTTACCAAAAAGATCCTTCAATACAAAGTTGTATCATTGTACCATTTCTCTCTTCAAGAATCTAATACTTCTCAACTTTGTAAATGCCAAATTCATAGTATATAGATATCCATCTAGTACTTCCTTGAACTAATTGACTACATCATCCCAACGTCACAAATCTAGTTGCTTGTTATCTCTCTAATACCATTTGAGTATCACTAGGTGGATAGGTTAATGCTTTTCTCAACTTCCCAATGGGTATTACAAGCAAATATATGATCATTCAAACCCCTAATGCCATCAAAAGTCGACAACTTTGATATATCACATTGACACTTATTTTTATCATTGTTCTACTTCTTCTCCTTATTACATAGGTCTAGGTATATCTCTTTATAGAATGTTTGAATACATCACCCTTTACTCTTGACAACCTTCCTCAATCAATTGGATTTTCTTGGTGATGCTTTAGGTGAGTCAATCTTTTGGTCTATGTATTCTTGTTCAGAGTCTACTGCATGTTTGAAATTGGTCTGTATGATTTGAAACTCTTTAGACATTCCCTCCCCATTTTTTAGTGATGCCTTAAAGGTTGTCTCACCATCATGGTGTCATCCTGTTAATCCTTGAGGTATTGGGCCATTGCATTTTTTCTCAAGCTACAACCTAAGGGAATCTCTAACTCTCCAATTCTCTGGCTACAACCAAAAGGAGGTGACAACCCCCTATGTTCTCCGGCTACAACTGAAAGGTGGCTACAAACACTTGTCCTTGCCCCGTCCAACTTCCCTGAAGTAGAAGTAGAATGATGGAACCATTGTCACACTATCACTGTGAGATATATAGTTGTAAACTTGTACCAATAAACATGAACCATGCATCAACATGTACCATAAATAAGTGCATCAACCATGCACCAACTTGTATCAAACAATCTGTAATCAATATGTACCATAAACAAGTGCAACCAACCATGTACCAATCATGTGTCAAGTATTCATCGACTATGACTCATCAATATGTACCAACATCATCAACTATACACCTCATGTGTATGCCAACTCATCAACTACTTGTCTCAATCATGTACCCAACTTGTCCCTCAAACAAAATCCCTCATCAATTTCATCATCCAAATATGATTTTTAACTCTGTAATAGACCCAGTGTATATGATCACATACCTGCAAACCTTCCTTAACTTTAAACAACAAGAGACTATCATATTCATCAAACTTTTCTTTAGTCTCACATGACTAGTTTTGGATTAGTCAACGACCCTAACTTGAAATAATCATAACTTTGTACCTGTAATGAATAAATAAATGAAACTGATACACAATTTTATTCAGTGTGTTTTATGCAATTCCTTTAGGTTTCACTACTTTGAACCTCTCAGAAAAGGAGTTATAGAAAAAAATGGCATACCTCGTTGAATTATGTCTTATTCTAGAAAGCAACCTTGTAGAGCATGCCCCACACATAATGTTTGTTGAATCGATATGAAACTTTTACAAATCACAATATAGACTGTACTCTAACCAACACATTTGGTATTACTTAATATGGATATGTTATGAATAAGTTTTGATGTTTTTACCCAAAACACTTGTTTTTATCTAGTTTCAGGACTAGCCACAAACCCTATTTTCCACGGAGTGTAACTCCAAAAATACAACGACCCGCAGGATGAATTTATTACCACGGATAATTGGATATGTTTCCTCAATGGAATAGAAATTTCACGGTCTGAATCATTCTAGAAAACAAGTTATTACGAAAATGGTGAGATGACCTGTAAACAACATACCTTAAAAAACATCATCAAAAGAATTTATCCTTCCTTGAATTCCAGCCTTTCTTTCTTCACTTTCCTAGGAAATTCAGCTTATATATCCTTTGGTTACCTCAGACACCTATATTTATTCAATATGCTCAAGTGTGTCTAAAATGAGAGAGAATTGCCTCTTATTTATACTCTCCAAGTAGCTTCCTTAAAAACATCTTCTAGGTCACTTTGCCCACTTTCCTTATTTTAGGGTTAACCCACTTCTAATTTCTCCATTAAATTTATTATTTAAATAATTTATTTTGCATTCACTTTGAATTATAGTACACTCATCCCTTCACTTTATTATTTACCTTCTAAAATCTCTTAAACCACTAAGACTACTTTGACCTTTTGAGCTTCTAAATGACATAAGAGGGTCCTCCAACTTCGTATGGCCATAACTCTCAAACTGTGAGGAGTTATGTGACATTCCACATACCACCAGAAATGGAATGACATGTACCATTTATATAGAATATTATTACCTACAAATATATCAAAACTCATACCATTATCCATCAAATAAACTTGAGTCCATTACCCAAGCCTGGGTTCTCCAACCTCTCATGGCCATAACTCTCTAACCGTGAGGAGTTATGTGACATTCCACATACTACCAGAAATGGCATGACAAGCACTATCCATCTAGGATAGTTGCACTAAAAAATCAGTGACCTTCATCTCATTAGTCCCTAAATAAACATGGGTTCTCTAACCATACTTCTAGGATAACTCAATCCACAAAGCATCTTCCCGTGAGGGCTTTCACCATAAGGGGACCACTTTGGAGTTCATCCATATGTACTTATTATCAACCATGAAAAGACAATTATGAGTTATGTTTACATCAAACAAACTTGGGTCCATTACCCAAATCTTTGTGCTACCAGGCTTTCTTCAAGGGTTGACATCAATGACAACTAACCTTAATCAACAATATCCCCCTTTGGAATTGATGGAAACACTTTGATGCAATACTGAAATCATATCACTCATGCTTCCCCTAGAACCATGCCTCTATCTCATTCTCCCCATAGAACCATGCCTTTGTCCTCTGCATCTGATAAATCTCTCCCCCTTTGTCATCAATGGCAAAGGTATCTTTCCATCCGGGGCTGCTCCCCCTGACTAAATTGTCCTCTTATGGCGCTTCCTCATGTAAATCTAAGACATATAGGATACAGATTAAAAAAAAAATCATTTTTGAGTAGAAATAACTCCAAGTCTCTGGCAAAGATATTCAAAGGCTTCCCGTGGAAGTGGTTTTGTAAAGATTCCTGCCTATTGTTCTTTTGTGCCCACATACTCAACTCTGATGTTCTTTTTTGCAACTTGCTCCCATAAAAAGTGATACTTGATTGGAATGTGCTTCGTCTTGGAGTGCATCACTGAATTCTTTGAGATACTGATGGAACTTGTATTATCACAATAGATTGGAATGGGCTCATCATACTCAACCTGTATATCTTTCAGAGTTTGTTTCATCCAAAGAACCTTTGTACAACATGATGTTGCTGCAATATACTCTGCCTTGGTTGTAGATAAGGATATTGATGATTGTTTCTTGCTTATCCATGATACCAAACACTCACCCAAGTAGAACATTGCTCCACTGGTGCTTCATCGATCATCAATACAACCTGCCCAATCTGCATCTTTGTAGGAAATAAGTCTTAGATCCTTTCATTTTGGATACCATAATCCAAACTCTTTTGTTCCATTGAGATATCTGAAAATCCTTTTTACTACTAACACATGTGATTCCTTTGGTGCTGCTTGAAATCATGCCACCTGTCCAACTGCCTACGTGACATATGGTCTAGATGTTGTCACATATAGTAGGATGCCAATCATTGACCTGTATTGCCTCTGATCTGTGGACTTTAAATCATCATCTTTGATCAACTTGCAACTATTTTGCATGGGAGTGATAATTGGTTTACAATCTTCCATTCTGAACCTCTTTAGCATTTTTCTAATATACTTGGTTTGATAAATAAAAATTCCTTGGTTGCTTTGACATATCTGATGCCCCAAAAAGAAGGATAGTTTTCCAAGTAATGACATTTCAAATTCATTTTGCATATCTTTTGCAAATTTATGGCTTAACCTCTCATCATCACCTCCAAAAATAATATCATCAACATAAACTTCAACTAATAAAATATTACCTTGAATTACCTTGATGTAGAGGTTGTTGTCTGCACTTCCTTTTCTAAACCCTGCCTACTATAGATACTTGTCCAGTCTAGAGTACCATGCTCTAGGAGCCTGTTTTAGACCATACAAGGCCTTTTTTAGTTTACACACATAATCTGCATTCTCTAACAACTGAAATCCTTATGGATGTTCAATGTAGAGATCTTCTTCAAGTTCCCCATTCAGAAAAGCTGATTTTACATCCATTTGATACATTTTAATATTTTTGGAGAATGCATAAGCTAAAAGAAAACGGATTGCTTCCATTCTGGCAACTGGGGAAAATGTCTCTTCAAAGTCGATTCCTTCAACCTGTGCATATCCTTTACATGCAAATCTAGATTTGTTCCTTGTAATCCATCCATCTTCATTCAATTTATTCCCGAAGACCCACTTTGTGCCGATCACATTCTTATTCTTTGGTCTTGGAACCAATTCCCAAGTGTCATTTTTCTCTATTTGATCCAATTTTTCATCTATGGCCTTATTCCAAAATTCATCCTTGTTGGCTTCTTCGAAACAGTTTGGTTCAATTGTAGATAAGAGTGCTAGGTGTGTTTGTTCTGGTGAATGGATTTTTCTTCTAGTCTCAACTCTTGCATCTTTGTTTTCGATAATCTGATTTGAAGGATGATTCTTTTGTACTCATCTACTAGGTGTCTTTGGAGACACCTGCTGAACTTGATCTTTTGTTTCTATTAGATTCTCTTCATCTTCCTCTTCTACTTCTTTTTCATCTCCTACTTCTTCTTTTAAGGGTTGTTTCATTGATCTATTTTCTTCTTCCTTTGATTCTGGTCTACCTGTTTCATCAATCGTTATGTTGATCCTTTCCACAACTTTGTTTAATCTTAGATTGTAACACTTGTATACTTTCTGTGTACTTGAGTAACCAATGAGTACTCCTTTGTCCACATGAGAGTCAAACTTTCCCATTCCACCATCTTCTCTTTTGATATAGCATTTGCTTCCAAAAGAAAGCAAACTGCAGTCATTCTTGTATAATCATCAACTAATAACATCAAGTATTTCTCACCTTTTAATCCCTTTGTTTTAGTTGGTCGAACTAGATCAGTGTGCACAATTTCCAGTGGTCTTGTCGTTGAATATTCCTTTGATTTGAACCTGGTCTTTGTTTGCTTTCCTTGTTGACAATTCTTGCATAAAGTGTTGGTTGGTTTCGTGATCTAAGGCATTTCTATGACTGCTTTTCTTTTGCTGACCTTGACAAGGTTATCAAAATGTATGTGACCCATTCTTCTGTGCCATAGCTAACTTTCATCCTCCTTTCCTAGACAACACTTTTCATTTCCAATTTCATTTAACACATATATGTTGCTTGAAGTTCTTGTAGTTGTAGCGACCAATCTCCCTGAACCTTCTTTTCTTATCTCAGACTTTTGTGAATAGAAAGTAAATATATGACCTTGGTCACACATTTGACTCACACTTAGAATATTATGTTTCATATATTTTACTAGTAGAACATTTTCTTCCTTTTCATTCTTTCTCCCAATTCAGACTATGCATTTTCCAATGATTTTGGTTGAATCATCATTTTCGAAGGAGACCGATTCATCTCCTTCCTTTCGTAATGTAAGAAACTTGTCTCTCTCACCTATCATGTGTTTTGAACATCCACTATCAACATACCAACCACGTTTATTCTGTTTAGCTTGTAGAGCGAGTGTGCATTCTTCATTGCTATACTGATCCTACTTTCTTATCCATGCTCTTTTCTAAGATTCTTGTTTGTGATTGTTGTTGTTCTTTTCCAGGTTTTTAGGAGGGATTTCCATTCTGCAATATTTGGCCATATGTTCAAAATTGTTACATTTGTAACATTCCACTTTAGTGCTCAAAGATTCAAACCTGTTGTAACTTTTTCTTTTTGTTTCACTAGGACTTCTTGGATAGCCCCTTTGTGTATTATTCTCAAAGTAGTTATTGTTCTTGTTGTTAGCTATTCAATTCACAGCTTTATGTCCAAAATTATTACATGCATAACATAAACCAAAAAATATAGTTTGATACTTGAGAGTTGTGGATCTTCTAAAAGGAGGTGCTCTTGTGAATCCTTCTTCTTCTTGAGGCCTATCTGTCGGTTGTTGATTCTGAAATTTGAATCTTCTTGGTGGAGGAGTGTCCCCGTAATCTTCCTTGTATATATTCCTATCCCATTTGATTGTTTCTGCATAGATTTTTGGATATGTTTCTTTCTTTGTTGCTTTGGATCTTGATCCCTTTTCTGTCTGATTGTATCCAAGTCCGGTCTTGTCAAAATGAGATTTTTGACTACTGATAATGTCATCCAAAACTTTTGAGTTATTCTGCATATTTTTCTTTTGAATATCCTTTCTTAAGGCAATAATCTCTTCTTCCAAGTTTCCAATGATCCTGTCATTTTCTTCTAGCTGTTCTTTGAGTGCTTCTTCAATTCTTTTATCTTGTTCTATTTGAACCTTCAATTTTGTGATCATTTGTTCTAGTTCTTGAGTGTCTTCTTTCTTGTCTAGTTCTTCTTGTAGTTTCTTGTTATTCTTCTTTTATCTTCTGATAACTTCTATGACACACATTAATTCTTCTCGAAAGTCAACTTCCACCTCTTCAATTTCTTCTTCGACTTCTTCACATTCTTCTTCGACTTCTTCATATTCTTCTTTAGAGTCTTCTTTGTCAGAGTCTTTTACTGCCATGAATAGAACTCTTCCTATCTCACTGTTATTGACTTCATCTTCATCTGATGATGAGATGTCTTATTTGGTGCATAATCTTTTCTTGAAAAATTTCTGTGTAGTTCTTTTGCCTTTATATGTGTGTTTCCCTTCATCATTTCTCTTTTTCTTATGAGGAAATTTGTTAACAAAATGGTCAATACCATCACAATTAAAACAAATTAAAGGAATCTTACCTCTATACCTACCATCGGTTCCCTTGTTCAGTCTTTTGACGAAGTTGGCCACTTCTTCATCATATTCTGAGTCATCACTATTGCTATTATATTCTTCTTTTTTATTTTTCTTTGATCTTTTGGATGCTTTGAAGGATGCTTCTTTTACATCTGTATTTTCTTGTTCAGTTCTCATTTCGTATGCTGTGAAGATTCCATTCAGTTCGTCCATGCTTATTGATTTTAGATCCAATGTTTCTTCTAGTGTTGATATCTTAGGGTTAAATCTCATAGGAAGAGATCTTAGTACCTTTTGAACAATTACAGATTCTTCGATTTCTTCTCCCAATCCTATGATTTCATTCACTGTTTCATCGACTCGTAAGAAGTAGGCTGTAATATTCTCATCTTCCTTCATTTTTAGTTGTTTTAACTGACCTCTGTAAATTTGAATCTTTGTTGCTTTGAATTTTGTATCTCCTTCATAAATATTTCGAAGCCTGTCCCAAATCTCTTTAGCAGATTTACAATGTGCAACTTTGTGGTGAATACCGTATCACTGAGACCATTCAAAAGTGAATTTTTGTCTTTGGAATTAATCTCACCGAGTTTCACTGCTTTGTCATTTGTTGGTGGAACTTTTGGTGTTGTGTATCCATCTACAATTGATTTTCAAACTTGAAATCCCTGTGCTTGTATATATGTCTTCATCCTTATGATCCAAAAAGCATACTTTTGTCCATCAAACTGTGGTATTCCATTTTTATACATGTTGGTACTCTCCATGATCTACCTTTTAGTGGTTAAACGGATTTCTGAAGGAACCTACTCTAATACCAATTGTTGGATTACTGAGAGGGGGGGCGAATCAGTAATACCGCAATCATAATCCTTTTTATCCAAATTAATCCAAGTGTTATATCAATGCAATATTATTATCCAATAATGAGCAATAAGAAATGAACAACCACACACATACACATTACACTAGTGTTTTATGTGGAAACCCAAATCGAGAGAAAACCATGAAATATTTTTGCTTATATGTCTTGAAGAATGGCATTCATTGGAAGCAACAACTTCCTTTTTTTTCCAGCTGCAACTGGAAGGAGGCTCCAACCCCCTAGGTTCTCAGGAAACAACCTGAGGGAATATCCAACTCCCCAATTCTCTGGCTACAACCAGAAGGAGGCTACAACCCCCTAAGTTCTCTGGCTACAACCACCTATCCTTAGCCCGTCCAACTGCCCTGAAGTAGAAGTAGAATGATGGAACCACTGTCACATTATCACTGTGAGATATACCATTGTAATCCTGTACCAATAAACCTGAACCATGCATCAACCTATACCTCAAACTGTAATCAACCTGTACCATAAACAAGTGCAACAACCATGCACCAACCTGTACCATAAACAACTGCATCAACCATGCACCAACCTGTACCAAACAATATGTAATCAACCTGTACCATAAAAAAGTACAACCAACCATGTACCAAGAATGTACCAATAATGTATCAAGTACTCATAAACTATGACTCATCAATATGTACTAACATCATCAACTATACACCTCATGTATGTGTCACCTCATCAACTACTTGTCTCAACCATGTACCCAACTTTTACCTCAACCAAAATCCCTCATCAATTTCATTATCCAAATATGATTTGTAACTCTTTAATATACTTGGTCTATATGATCACATACCTGCAAACCTTCCTTAACTTTAAACAACAAGAAACTAGCATATTCATAAAACTTTTCTTTAGTCTCACATGACTAGTTTTGGATTAATCAACAACCCTAACTTGAAATAATCATAACTTTGTACCTGTAATGAATAAAGATCTGAAACTGATACACAATGTTCTTCAGTGTTTTTTATGCAATTCCTCTAGGTTTCACTACTTGGAACCTCTTAGAAAAGGAGTTAGCAAAAATGGCATACCTTGTTGAATTCTGGATTATTCTAGAGAGCGACCTTGTAGAGCGTGCCCCGCACGAAATATTTGTTGAATTGATCGGAAAATTTTACAAAGCATACTATAGATTTTAATATAAACAAAACATTTGGTCTTACTGAATTTGGATCTTTTATGAAGAATTTATGACGTTTTTACCCGAAACACTTTTTTTTGACTAGTTTCAGGACTAGCCACAAACCCTATTTTCCATGGAGTTTAACTCCAAACATACAATGACCCACAAGCTTAATTTTTTACCACAGATACTTGGATATGTTTCCTCAATGTCATAGAAATTTCATGGTCTGAATCATTATAGAAAACAAGTTATTACGAAAATGGTGAGATGACCTGTAAAAAACATACCTTAGAAAGCATCATCAAAATAATTTATCCTTCCTTGAATTCCAGCCTTATTTTCTTCACTTTCCTCATAAATTAGGCTTAGATATCCTTTGGTTACCTCAGACACCTATAGGTCTTCAATATGCTCAAGTGTGTCTAAAATGAGATAGCCTTGCCTCTTATTTATACTCTCCAAGTAGCTTCCTTAAAAACATATTCTAGGTCACTTTGCCCACTTTCCTTATTTTAGGGTTAACCCACTTCTAATTTCTCCATTAAATTTATTATTTAAATAAATTATTTTGTATTCACTTTGAATTATAGTACACTCTTCACTTCACTTTATTATTTACCTTCTAAAATCTCTTAAACCACTTTGACTACTTTGACCTTTTGGGGCTTCTAGATGACATAAGAGGGTCCTCCAACTTCGTAAGGGCATAACTCTCAAACCATGAGGAGTTATGTGATGTTCCACATGCCACCAGAAATGGAATGACATGTACCATCCATACATAATAGTATTACCTACAAATATATCAAAACTCATACCATTATCCATCAAAAAAACTTGGTTCCATAACCCAAGCTTGGGTTCTCCAACTTCTCATGGCCATAACTCTCTAACCGTGAGGAGTTATGTGACATATACCACCAGAAATGGCATGACAAGCACTATCCATATAGGATAGTTTCACTAACAAATTAAATGACCTTGATCTCATTATTCCACAAATAATCATGGGTTCTCTAACCATACTTCTAGGATAACTCAATCCGTAAAGCGTCTTCCCATGAGGGATTTCACCATAAGGGGACCACTTTGGAGTTCATCCATATGTACTTCTTATCAACCATGACAAGACAATAATGAGTCATATTTACATCAAACAAACTTGGGTCCATTACCCAAATCTTTGTGCTACCGGGATTTTTTCAAGGGTTGACATCAATGACAACTAACCTTAATCAACAGTTGGTTCCATATTTTCTTCCTCCTTTTTATCTCACGAGGGAATCAAAACTTGCAGCTTCAATAAATAACTTTTTTGCACTTTGTGGGGGCATATTATTAATATGAATACAATGATGATTAAGAAATCAACATCTCTACCTCTTGTTTCTTTGCTTGACTGTCCATTAGGAGAGTGAAGAGTGTTGGAATATTGAGAGGGGGGGGGGCTGAATCAGTACTTTTAATCACAATATAAAAACTCCAAAGAATATTATGAGCATTCAAAATATCGACACCATAAACATCACATAAACACTGTACACAAGAATTTTACGTGGAAACCCAATGCGAGAGAAAACCCTGGAATGATTTTCTTATTTGTCAAAGAGTAAATTCAATGGAAGCACCAAATTCCTATTGCTCCAAGTACAACTGGAAGGAGGCTCTAACCCCCTATTTACAAGTTGCAACCTGAAGGAAACTTCAACTCCCTAACTTTTTGGCTTCAACCAGAAGGAGGCTACAAATCCCTCTCCTTGCCCCGTCCAACTGCCATGAAATATAACTATAGGCTGTTAAATTTTTAATTAAAATAAAGTACCAAGGCAAGTGTTTCTCTTCCCTAGGCGTCTAAGGGGGAGAAAGTGTCGAATGTGGGTCCTAGTCATTTAATTTGTGAGATGCAAATTAAAATGTGACTTTATGATTAAAGTGAGGGTGAGTGAAGAGACACCAAATCTCATCCACCCATCTAATCTAATCTTAGCCGTTAGATTAGAAAACTCCTCACCTTCCCTCATGAGGTCGACTAAGGAAAGAGGGCGCACCCATTCTTGGGTAAGTGGAAGCATTCTTGTTGAGAGAACAAGGAGAGATGCCAAGAGGCTCTTGGTGAGATGCCAAGAGCAAGGGACCTTTGGTGAGATGCCAAGGTCGGATCTTTGGTGAGATGACAAGATCAAGAGACTCTTGGTGAGATGCCAAGAGAAGGGACCTTTGGTGAGATGCCAAGGTCAGATATTTGGTGAGATGCCAGAGAGAAAGAGAGAGGTCGATATGGAGAAAAGAGACAACATTTGCTGAAGGAGAGCACGCATCCCAAGGCAAATAGAAGTATGGATTTCAGACAACAAGGAGGAACAAGCCGTACCGTATGGATTTGTGGAGGTCATACAGCATTTAATGTGCACAAAAATTGAGGAGGACAGCAACTGCAATTTCTGAGAGTATTGGCATGCATTCTAAGGCTGCCATACAACATTTGTTGGCACAGAAATTGAGGTAACTGCTGTAATATATTTCTAAGTGTATTTCCGTACAGTCTGTATAGTTTGGCACGAATCTTGGGGAACGTACAACACGGTTCACAAGGAGTTGTTCATGTTGGGTTTTTTGTACAGTCTTAGCAGAGTTTTGGCACAAATTTTGAGACAGTCCGTACAACATTAATTGTTGGGGCAGTTGTACAGTTGTATGGATTTCTGGTTCAAAAATCGAGGAGCAAAGCTACAGGAATGTCCAGATAAGTTTGTGTAAATTTCTGAAGATGAATATGCTGTAAAAGGAATTTCTCAGAAGCTCATAAATAATACAAAGCCCTCTCTCACTGGTTTTCCCCTTGTGAGTTTTTCCAGGGTCGAAGTTAGACTGAAAATATTTGTGTCTATATTTTCTGAGTTTTGCATATTGCTGATATTTTATTTATGCGTTGAAAACGATGTTCAGAATCCTCATGTTTCAGTTCTGAAGTTTATTTCCTGTTAAGTTTTTATATGCTGAAACACCATTGTTTCATATGATGAAACACCACTGAGTATATGCTGAAGCAGTTCTGAGTATATGCTGAAACAGTGCTAAGTATATGCTGAAACAGTGCTGAGCATATGCTGAAACAGTGCTGAGACATATGCTGAAACAGTGCTAAGTATATGTTGAAACAATGTTGAGTATATGCTGAAACAATGCTGAGTGTATGTTGAAACAGTGCTGAGTATATGCTGAAATAGTGTTGAGTATATGCTGAAACAGTGTTGAGTATATGCAGAGACATATGTTGAAACAGTGTTGTAACATATGCTGAAACACCGCTGTAACATATGCTGAAACACCGCTGTGACATATGCTGAAACAGTGCTGTGACATATGCTGAAACACTCCTGTGACATATGTTGAAACAGTGTTGAGACATATGCTGAAACAGTGCTGAAACTGGAGTTTCGACATTTAAATTTGGCAGAAAAATCAGGGAGACTGAAACTGGGTTGGGATCTGAAATTTCTAACATGGTATCAGAGCTGAGTTGAAGAGAGGCAGAAATTTCAGCAGATAGAAAGTAGGGACAACAGTCATTTCAAGAGGAAGTCACTTGGTGAGAGACCAAGGAGAGGATATTTGGTGAGATGCCAAGATCAAGAGACTCTTGGTGAGATGTCAAGAGAAGGGACCTTTGGTGAGATGCCAAGGTCGAGACAAACAACAGCTTCAGCAGAAGTGGAAGAGATTTCCACCAAGTTTGACAAAGAATTTTCCTTGATTGCGTGTCTATCCTCGAGGACCACTACTCCCGATACTTGGTATATTGACAATGGTGCCTCTTGCCATATGAAAACAGTTCGTGAGCACTTGATGGATCTTACACAGTGTGGAGATGCAGAGGTAGTGCTTGGAGATGACCGAGAGGTCAAGGTGGCTGGTTGTGGGACCGTATCATTTCGAAGGGAGTCTTTGCCTCCCATGATTTTGACGGAGGTTCTTTATGTTCCGGGCTTGAAGAAGAACTTACTGTCAGTTTCTACTATTGAGGAGAAGGGCTATGAGGTCTTGTTCCGTGATGGGCAGGTGCTTCTTTTCCCCAGAGGGTCTAGCATCACTTCGGCCAAAGTGATTGGTACTAGACATGTGAAGCTGTATAAGTTCTTGTTCCAGCCAGTGCGAGCATTGATTCATTCTACCAGCAATAGTAGAGACCTATGTGAGATATGGCACAAGAGGATGGAACATTTTCACCATGGGGCTTTGCGAGTTCTGAGGGAGTTGGTGACGGGAGTTCCAGATTTCAGTTCAGAGCACCATGAGTTGTGCAAGGGGTGTATATTGGGAAAGTACACCAAGACTGATTTTCCAAGCAGTGATAGTAGAGAAGCAGGGATACTTGATCTTATACATTCAGATGTATGTGGCCCGATGTCTTCAGCATCATTGACTGGATCCCTATACTATGTTGTATTCATTGATGACTTCTCTCAGAAGTCCTGGATTTTCTTCAGCCGGTTCCAAGAGTTCAAAGCTCTTGTGGAGAACCAGACAGGGAAGAAAATCAGAGTCCTGAGATGGGACAATGGGGGTGAGTATACCTCCAAGGAGTTTATGGAGTTTTGTGCAGGAGAGGGCATTAGGAGGGAGTTGACTGTTCCTTACAACCCGCAGCAGAATGGGGTTGTTGAGAGGAAGAACAGGGCCATTGTTGGGGCTGTGAGAGCCTTGTTACATGATCAGGGGATGCCACTATTTCTATGGGCTAAGGCATGCTACACTGCAGTTTATCTACAGAACAAGAGTCCTCATAGGGCTGTGGGGAGCATGACTCTTGAGGAGGCTTTCTCTGGGAAGAAGCTTGAGGTGCATGGGAGAGAGTCTCATGTGTGTAGACTGAAGAATTCATTGAACAAGGGAAAGTTTGTATTTTTCAGGGACAAGCTTGGAGTGGTGAGTAACACTTTCCTCGGTATGAGGGAGTGTTAAATTTTTAATTAAAATAAATTACCAAGGCAAGTGTTTCTCTTCCCTAGGCGCCTAAGGGGGAGAAAGTGTCGAATGTGGGTCCTAGTCATTTAATTTGTGAGATGCAAATTAAAAGGTGACTTTATGATTAAAGTGAGGGTGAGTGAAGAGACACCAAATCTCATCCACCCATCTAATCTAATCTCAGCCGTTAGATTAGAAAACCCCTCACCTTCCCTCATGAGGTCGACTAAGGCAAGAGGGCGCACCCATTCTTGGGTAAGTGGAAGCATTCTTGTTGAGAGAACAAGGAGAGATGCCAAGAGGCTCTTGGTGAGATTCCAAGAGCAAGGGACCTTTGGTGAGATGCCAAGATCAAGAGACTCTTGGTGAGATGCCAAGAGAAGGGACCTTTGGTGAGATGCCAAGGTCAGATCTTTGGTGAGATGCCAGAGAGAAAGAGAGAGGTAGAGATGGAGAAAAGAGACAGCATTTGCTGAAGGAGAGAACACATCCCAAGGCAAATAGAAGTATGAATTTCAGACAACAAGGAGGAACATGCCGTACCGTATGGATTTGTGGAGGTCATACAGCATTTAATGTGCACAAAAATTGAGGAGGACAACAACTACAATTTCTGAGAGTATTGGCATGCATTCTAAGGCTGCCATACAACATTTGTTGGCACAGAAATTGAGGTAACTGCTGTAATATATTTCTAAGTGTATTTCCGTACAGTCTGTATAGTTTGGCACGAATCTTGGGGACCATACAGCACGGTTCACAAGGAGTTGTTCATGTTGGGTTTTCTGTATAGTATTAGCAGAGTTTTGGCACAAATTTTGAGACAGTCCGTACAACATTAATTGTTGGGGCAGTCGTACAGTTGTATGGATTTCTGGTTCAGAAATTGAGGAGCAAAGCTACAGGAATGTCCAGATAAGTTTGTGTAAATTTCTGAAGATGAATATGCTGTAAAAGGAATTTCTCAGAAGCTCATAAATAATACAAAGCCCTCTCTCACTGGTTTTCCCCTTGTGAGTTTTTCCAAGGTCGAAGTTAGACTGAAAATCTTTGTGTCTATATTTTCTGAGTTTTGCATATTGTTGATATTTTATTTATGCGTTGAAAACGATGTTCAGAATCCTCATGTTTCAATTATGAAGTTTATTTTCTGTTAAGTTTTTATATGCTGAAACACCGCTATTTCATATGCTAAAACACCACTGAGTATATGCTGAAACAGTGTTGAGTATATGCTGAAATAGTGCTGCGTATATGTTGAAACAGTGCTGAGTATATGCTGAAACAGTGTTGAGCATATGTTGAAACAGTGCTGAGACATATGCTGAAACAATGTTGAGTATATGCTGAAACAGTGCTGAGTATATGCTGAAACAGTGTTGAGTATATGCTGAAATAGTGTTGAGTGTATGTTGAAACAGTGTTGAGCATATGCTGAAACAATGCTGAGTATATGCTGAAACGGTGTTGAGTATATGTTGAAACAGTGCTGAGTATATGTTGAAACAATGTTGAGTATATGCTGAGACATAGGTTGAGACATACGCTGAAACAATGCTGAAACACCGCTGTAACATATGCTGAAACACCGCTGTGACATATGCTGAAACAGTGTTGTAACATATGTTGAAACACCGATGTGACATATGTTGAAACAGTGTTGAAACTGGAGTTTCGGCATTTAACTTTGGCAGAAAAATCAACGAGACTGAAACTGGGTTGGGATATGAAATTTCTAACATAGGCAACCCTATCACTACCTCTGTTGTTGTAATTGATAACATTTTTCTACTGCTACTTATGATACATCTTTTGCTGCTATTGAAATCAATATCTCATCAATACTGCAACCACTTATTCCTCATGCCAAAATCCATAAGAGAATTCTCCAAATCAACAACCTATGAATTACTCAGACATACACGTTCCTGATTTATTCAAAATAACTCCTTAACACACTCAGGAAGACATACCTTCAAATTGTAGCTAACCTGATCTTTTAGATCCATGATCTTCTACAACTTTTCCTCATAGGTCTATGATTTTGTGTATTGTTTTCCTATGGGTATTTGCACTTTCCCTCACTGCAGGTCATGGATGTCCACACTTTTCCTCCTGAAACTCATGGGTATATTCAAGGAATTCCCATATGAAACCCCTTCTCCTTTCTCTCGACTCTTGCAAACTTCTTACTTCACTTGACTTATATGTATTCGACTCGCTGCCTCATATCTCCAAGCTGTATTCTCATAGATGAATACACATAAGTGATTTGCAATGGACTCTTGTTTGTGTTATATAGGAGAAATTTCTTAATTACATGCAACTCATGATGGAATGAAACTCACATGCAACATGTTATCTTTTGTTTACTCAACTTTATGTTTCTCTTTAATAATTAATTATTTCTCCAATAATTAATTATTCCTACAATAATTAATTATCCATGCATGCAACCCATTATCTTTTGTTTGATCCACTTTGTTTTTCCTTGTAATAATTAATTATCTCTCCAATAATTAATTATCCCTGCATGTAACCTGTTATCTTTTATTTACTCCACTTTGCTTTTCCCTGTAATAATTAATTATCTCTCCAATAATTAATTATCCCTGCAATAATTAATTATCTTCTATTTACTACAACTTTACTTCGACATGAAACATGTTATCTTCTATTTACTCAACTTTGTTTTTCCCTGTAATAATTAATTATCTCTCTGATAATTAATTTTTCCTGCAATAATTAATTATCCCTGCATGCAACCTATTATCTTTTGTTTACTCGACTTTGTTTTTCCCTATAATAATTAATTATCTCTCCAATGATTAAGTATTCTTGCATGCAACCTGCTATCTTATGTTTACTCAACTTTGTTTTTCCTTGTAATAATTAATTTTATCTCTAATAATTAATTATTTCTACTAGTTTTCACAAATCAAATGAACGGTCATGATTACTCCACAGTCATTTGCATGGATTTTCTCAATTGCAGAACTTATGTTTCTTCTTTACTCAAACGCGCCTTCTCTCCTGAGCTTTATGTTAGTGTGCTCCTCTATGCATTGTCTCTATCCAATCATAAGGTTATCTCTCATGAGCTTTTTTGCATTGATCCACCTGAGAGATCTTATTCATGATCTGGTAATCTTAGGAACCCCTCTATTCCTTCCTTGTCATCAACATCATCAACATATGATTGTTCATGTTTGATTATTGTCGATGTTTGATTCATGTTGCCATCAATGACAATACACAATCAATATTTCCAACAAACTAATAATTGGATAAAAGGTAATATCGATTCACCCCCCCCACCCCCACCCCTTAGTATTTCCAATAGCTACAACTAGAAGGAGGCTCCAATCCCCTATTTATAAGATGCAACCTGAAGAAATATCCAACTCCCTAATTTTCTAGCTCCAACCAGAAGGAGGATACAACCCCCTTTCCTTGCCCTATCTAACTGCCCTGAAATATAACTGTAGACAACCTTGTCACTACGTTTGTTCTTGTAAATGATACCCTGTTGTTGCTTCTACTTATGATACCTTTGTTTTTGCTACAAAATTCAATATCTCAACAAGACTGCAACCACTTATTCCTCATGCCAAAATCCATAAGAGAATTCTCCAAATCAACAACTTATGAATTATTGAGACATACTTGTTCCTGATTTATTCAAAATAACTCCTTAACACACTCATGAAGACATACCTTCATACTATAGTTGACCTGATCTTTTAGATCCCTGATCTTCCACGAATTGTCCTCATAGGTCAACAAATGTGTGTATTGTCTTCCTGTGGGTATTCGTGCTTTCCCTCACTGCAGGTTGTGGATGTCCATGTTTTTTCTCCTAAAACTTGTGGGTATACTCAAGGAATTTCTGTATGAAACCCCTTCTCCCTACTCTAGACTCCTTTAAACTTCTTACTTCACCTGACTTCTTTGTCTTTGACTCACTGCCTCAGATCTCCAGCCTGTATTCTCAGAGATGAATACACAAAAGTGATTTGCAATGGACTCTTCTCTATGTTATATAGGAGAAATTTCTTAATGACATGCAACCCATGATTGCATGCAACTCACATGCAACATGTTATCTTATGTTTACTTAACTATGTTTTTCCATGTAATAATTAATTATCTCTCCAATAATTAATTATTCCTGCAATAATTAATTATCCCTGCATGCAACCTGTTATCTTTTGTTTACTCCACTTTGATTTTCCCTATAATAATAAATTATCTCTCCAATAATTAATTATTCCTACAATAATTAATTATCCTTGCATGAAACCTGTTATCTTCTATTTATTCCACTTTGTTTTTCCCTGTAATAATTAATTATCTCTCCAATAATTAATTATTTTTGCAATAATTAATTATCCCTGCAGTAATTAATTATCTTCTATTTACTGCCACTTTACTTCGACATGCAACTTTGTTCAATGATTGACAATAATTAATTATCCATGCAATAATTAATTAATCTTTTCGATAATTAATTAATCTTTCAACAATCTCTTGTTGCAAACACTTTGACTAATCAAGCTTCTTGATGACCTTCTAGAGACTTCTAGAATATTCTTGAGGGTCCTCCAACTTCATAGCCATGTTTCCTCAACCATGAGGAACTATGTGGCGTACCATATATCATCGGAAATGAAATGACACATACTATCCATCTATGATATTCTTACCTACAAGTTTATTGACCTTCATGTCTTTATTCCTCAATCAACTATGGGTTGTATGACCATGACCAACCTATCACTAGACCCTCTCACTTGGATCATATACCAAGGGAAACTCTCAACCAGATTTCCACCATCACCAACACATGCCTCTACCAAGCATTAACTGAAATCACCAACATACCATCACAATATATGTGCATGTACCATACCATGTACCAACCTATACCATGTGAAACAATGCACATCAACACCTACGCCATACTATGTGCCAACCATGCACATCACCAAAACTTGTACCATGCCATGTGTATACCTTAACAATGTGTCAATATCAATGGTATACCTCTAACACGACAACCAATTGTCCAACAATCGCATCCACATATCTAGGGTTTATAGAGTTCTCCAAGGGTTGACATCAATCTCTAAGATCACACTCCAAGGGTTGACATAAATCTCTAAGATTACACTCCAAGGGTTGACATCAATGAATACCAACTGTCCAAACCAACCATCCAACAATATCCCCCTTTGGAATTGATGGAAACACCAAAATTGATGGCAACACTTAGACATGGAAACACCATTCTCATGCTCTCGTTGTGACCATCGCTCATCATCAATGTTTGTATCTCTCTCCCTTTGACATCAATGGAAAATGGTATCTTCCTTGGGGATGCTCCCCCTATCTCCGTGCCTCTGTTCTTATCTCACCATTTGACATCCTTGGAAAAAGGTTAACTCTCTCTCTCTGGGGTTGCTCCCCATGTTTGATATTTCCTTGGGGATTCTCCCCCTATCAGTAATCCTCTAATGGTGCTTCCTCATGTACATCTCTGATAAAAAGGATTCAAAATGATTTCAAGTCTTTCAAAAAGTATTCATGGTCATTGAACTCGTGCTCTCATCCATTGAAATATATCTATCCAATCTTTCCAAGTGTCTTACAAATCCATCCTTTTCCATGTGGCCCATATTGATCATGAATCTGCTACACAATTGACAACAATGTTGACCCATCTATCACTTCACTATTCTAAAGATTTATCTAAATATGTTTCAATTGATCATCACATAATTGCATCTAAAACTGAAACAGTTATGCCAGGGATGATTTTAAGGATGGAAATTTATTTTAAAATGTATAAACCTTGGCGAATATTACTAATCCTTCATATGCCAACTATAAATGATTGGCGATATTTTTGTAACAATATTCAAATTTCTAAGGATTTTATATAGTTTTTATAAAATTTTGGCGATTTTTAAGGTAAAATAATTTTATCCTATAGAATTTGTGCGAATAATTTTTAAAATAGCGAATCTTGTTTTTGGAAAAACCATGGAAAATTATCCCATGAGCAAAATTTAGCCCCTAAAATCATCCCTGAGCTATGCCCACAGCTCTACTCAACTGCAAATCAAACTCTACAAATTTGCAATGAATATATTCCTTCATGAATATGTCCTCTATGAATCTTTGCATCAAAAATTGTACCAATTATATTCCTTGTGTCAGTGATTTTATATTATGCATATCTACATGGAGATGTGTTCTGAAACATGTTCGTTAACCAACCAATATGTGATATGACATCCTATACCTCTGTCATCGAACCACTTTGAATAAAACATCTATAACACCACTGTAAAACACTTCATGTTGTGACGTAGACCCCTACCTCAGCAGGGTCCACTGACCTCCCGACCTATGGATCTTCGACACCTTTGAGCCGAAATGCTCTTTGATTCCCAACTGGAATCCCCAAAATCATATAACCACATGTCCATTTTAGAAGTTACACCCATGCGAACAAGCATTGGGCGTAAAACTCCACTCCTCGTGACCACTAGAGTGACCACATCCTCAACCTGACAGGGCATGTTGCAGTTCACGATATTGGGGATTTGAGTTACAAGATACCCGACTCCTCCAAGTCTCGAAGTCCCGAAATGACTAGCGGTCCTTAGCTCCTCCCTTATCTCTCCTCTGATGTGACCCTCGACTGCGACCTGGGACCCAAGTCTAAGTGCGTCAGAATTTCGCGTATAAGGGAGTTTTGATGTGACTTAACTCCCTTCGCCCGATAACCAAAATCGTGATATTCCTATGCCTGAGATCGATGGTCCAAATCCTTCTAGCGATCAACGATCCATATCGTTTTGGGATTTTGCGTATTGCGACTTCCAGGTAGTTGTTCCTTCACACTCCTAACTCCCGAAATGCCAAAACTTCAAAGATCTAGATCAACGACTCTCATTGATCCCAATCTGATGGCTGCTATCCCTCTTGAGCTTGTGAGTGTTGAAAGACTATCAACCTTAGCCTCTCCATTGATCTACTAGATCCAACGGTTCATGGAATTTTGGTATTTCCCCCTCCGAGAAATTCCACCATCTGCTCAGGTTTTCAATGACTCCCAGTCAAAGAACTTGGCATCAAGTCTTCTAGGTTTAACCTCTGCGAGGTGACTTCGACCTTCTCCTTTCCTTCGAATTCTTCGAAGTCTCTATCCTTCCTGAGCTTGGCTTCTACTGCAAACCAACAAAATTCTAAGAGACTCTAGAACACACTCCTTGTGGAAGAATTCTTCAACCACTCACTTGGGTTGGAAAAGCCTATGATTCTTCCTCAACCTACACACACCTTGCATGAATCTGTACTCTACTTGCACTCTGTGGGTATAAGAACAACTCTATCTCTCCTGAGATTCTTTTGAGATAAAACTCATAATTTCATCAACGCACTTCTTGCGGACCTTCACTGCACTCTTTGCAGGAATTCTCGGGAAGAGAAACAATTGAAGCTTACACTCTCCCTCTCACGGATTCCATACATTCAACATGAAATCATACACATAAACATTGAAACAAATGCATAACAGAGCATGTAAATAAATTGTAAACATACCATTCAAGAGATGTAAACAGTAACCATGACAACACCATGAAATTGAGTCAAAGTATTATTGTATTAACTCAAGTGCTCTTGTACATGGATTCAATAGAAACAACTATCTTCTTATACAACTTCTACAACTCTATTCTTCTCTATTCTCCTAAGCTCTATTGCTCTACAACTCTAACAATTGAGAGTGAATAATACCATACAATCCAATACATACGAGGGAGATTTCTAGAGTTTTCCCTCCTACAACCTCAAGCTATCTAATCGAAATTAAAGACTACAACTACTTTACATTTACTACAATAAATGCCTCCAACCGACAGATGAGAGAAAACACTCAAGATATGCATTACAATCCCCAAACATTTAAGAACAATTACTTCCTCCAACTATTACATTAATGTTCCATCTTTTGAAATTCAAAATGTCTTCAAAATGCGCGTCGGTGCATATCCAGTTGTCTTCCGCTTGCGCTTGCCTTGTTGTTGATGCTCTTGCATCATAATCCTCTGGCTGAAAAATTCATGGACTCATTTTCATGAGATCCTTCACTGTATGTCCATGTTTATGGATATCTTCTTCACTTTCCCAACTGGCATCTTCAATCGGGTGTCCTTTCCACTTCACCAAATATTCAAAATATGTCTTCCTTCGGGTCCTCTTGCCAACTTTCTGATCAATGATCTTTTCCATCTGTGGATTTTCAGCTACAACCATCTGTTTAACCCACTAGATTTAATTTTGGCTCTCTTTTCCTCCTGCTTCATCTTCTCTGTAAGGATACATATATGCTACGTCGAATATGGGTGATATTCCCACATCATTTGTCAATTCTATCTCATAAGAATTTGCCTTAAATTTCCTCAAGATTTTGCATGACCCTATCTTTTTCATCTTCAATTTATTATACGTTCCCCTTCGGAACCTTTCTTTCCTTAGATGTTCTAAGACTAAATCTCCCACTTCAAACTAAAGTTCTCTTGTGTGTTGATCTTCTCTGTGCTTATATACTTGGTTGGAATATCGCAACCACTCTTTAATCTTACTGTGGAGCTCTTGCATCTCTACTGCAAAATCTTCCGCTCCGGCACTTCTGACCTCACTCTTCTCTAAGTCTCTCAACTTAGATACTCCTCTCAAATGCATTCCATACATTATCTGGAATGGGCTCTGTCCTGTGCTTCTATTAGGTGAGTCATTATATGCAAATTCCACTTGCGGCAGAATTTGATCCCACTGACTATGATGATTAGCTACTAAACTCCTCCATAAGTCTCTCAGACTTTGATTTACTACCTCAGTCTATCCATCCGTCTGAGGGTGATATGATGAGCTAAAAGATAAATTTGTCCCCAGCTTCTTCCATAGTTTCCTCCAGAAATGACCTACAAATTTGGTATCTCGGTCCGAAACAATACTCTTCGGTAAACCATGTAGTCGAACAACTTCTTTGAAAAACAGGTTTGCAAGGTGTGGTGTGTCACTGGTTTTCTGACATGCAATAAAATGTGCCATTTTTTAGAATCTGACGACTACCATGAATATGGAATCATATCCTCTTTGTGTTTTCGACAGTCCTAACACAAAATCCATGCTTACCGCATCCCACAGCCTCTCTGGTATTGGAAATGGTTGATACAACCCTGTATTCTGTCTTTTCCCCTTTGCATGCTGGCAAATTCTACATTTGTTGACAAACTTCTTGACATTTGTCCTCATCCATGGCCAATAATACAAACTGTTCAATTGCGCAAATGTTTTATCATGGCCGAAATGTCCATCCAATCCCCCACTATGTTTTTCCTTTAGAAGGTTTTCTCTCATCGAACTTTTCAGGATACACAACTTATTTCTTTTGAATAGTAATCCATCCTTAATTAAATATTCAGTCCATTGGCTTATGTCTCTCAGAACAAGATTCTCACATGCTTCATAAGCATCCTTAAAATCGGAATCATCCCTGTACATCTCTTTAAGGTTATCAAAACCTAAGGTCTTCACACGAAACTCCTGCAGTATCAAACATTTCTTGTTCAACGCATCAACAACCTTGTTAGCAGTTCTAGAAATGTGTTTTATAACAAAAGTAAAGTTCTGCATAAATTCAACCCATTTTGCATGTTTTTGGTTCAATTTCTCCTGTTTGGTTATGAATTGTAAAGCATGATTGTTTCTATACAAAATGAGCTATTTCCGAACCAAGTAGTGCCTCCATTTCTTCAATGCTTGTATGACTGCATAAAACTCTTTATCATACGTGGAATAATTCCTTTTGGCATCATTCAGCTTCTCACCGAAGTATGAAACTAGTCTATTGTCTTGACTTAAGACTGTTGGAGTTACTTCACACACACCTAGGATTTATTTTTCCTAAGGTTATTCCATGTTTATTAGTTATAATTAGTCATTATCTAGTCTCCTATATTTTAGGGGAGAATATTCCACCTGGAGAATATTCTCTTTCAATTGACACTTCAGTTTGACTAGTTGAGTTGAGTTTAGATGTTGCATTGGGATCATCACCATGCTAATTCTACCTTGTCTTGGTATCATCACCAAAGTGGCACATTAGCCTTGATTCCCTGAGTTAACTCCTCACTACTCTTTGTTCAGTCAGTTAACTGAAGACTAGTTGACTAGTTAACTCCTCACTACTCTTTGTTCAGTCAGTTAACTGAAGACTAGTTGACTAGTTAACTCCTCACTACTCTTTGTTCAGTCAGTTAACTGAAGACTAGTTGACTAGTTAACTCAACTAGGTGGCAGTTCACTCCCGTAACTGTCAGGTGGCAGTTCACTCCCGTAACTGTTTTTGTGTGTCAAAATCACTCTAGACTACCACTATGGCACATTTTTTCACCTCATGTCTAACTCATTGAGATATACAGAGTATATCATGTGTAAATTATTCATTATTCTAACGGTTAATGAGAATTCTTCCATTCTTTCTCTCCTTCTTCTTATTTCTCCAATTATCTCTACAAATGTGTGTATTATTGATTATCTAGATATATTCTATGTAGGTTCAACACATTTACATGGTATCAGAGCCAACAGACTACTAAGCAAAATCTACACCAAAATTTTTTGCAGGTACAAAATATTGAAGACAACGGAAAGACAGAATTCCAAAAAGAATTCATTCTTAAACCTTACAACTATTTTGCATGGAAGGGGAAAATAGCCATACATATTCGATCCAGAGTGTTGTAGAGTTTTACCATGAATACATACATAGAGCTGACATCAGCCATAGAAAAATCCAAGTACTTAAATCGCATGGATGAGGCACTCAGAACAATTTGCAGTCTTATTTCTCCCAATCTCCTTTTTCACATATCTTCCTCTAAGACTCCCAATGAAGCCTGGAAAATCTTGGAAGGGCTCTTTGGAAAACAGGATGAGATGAGGGGAAACATGTTGGAGGTGGATCTGCTCACATTGGATCCAAAAAGCTTTGACAATATCCAATATTTCTTTACAAAATTCAAGGATTTACTGTCGCAACTCAAAGCTTGTGGGGTTGATAAATCAACAGAGGAGAAACAAATGGTTCTCACCATTCTCTCCAATATTGGTCCTGAATTTTTTGTATTCATATCCACATTCCATATTGTCAGATTCACCTCTGGAGCCACCTGGAAGATTCCTTCTCTTGAGGACTTTATCGAATCCCTTACACAAGAGAAAACAAAGCTCATCAACATGGGCGCAATCAAAGGCCCAAGGGCGTATGCACTCACTGTGCATGATGGCAGCCACAAATATCAGAAATCTAAAGATAAATATAAATGTAAAGCTCATGCAAATCCAAATAAGGAAGGGTACACAAAACCCTTCACCGATGCCTCCGGATCTAAAGGAGAAAAGGGAAGAAAAGGAGAGAAATGCACATACTGTCATAAAGGATTCCATTCGGAATCCGCATGCATGAAAAAACAAATAGATTTGATGTCTCAAATACTTCATCAAAACAACCTTGGAGATTGCATCCCTGAGGGTGCCAAGAAGAAGAAGCCAGAAGATCCGAATTCCAAGAAAGGCAATTCTAGCCATGCCTTGATTGCAATCAACTCCTCTATCGATGCTTGGATCGTAGATTCAGGAGCATCACATCACATGGCTGCCTCAGAAGAAGTCTATTCTTCATTGGATGCATGCAAAGGTCCTCCTATTCTGACGGGGGACAACTCTTCTATCGAAGTCAGCGACAAAGGAAGGATTGAACTCACCAATGGAAGCTTCGAGAACATGTTGCATGTTCCCAAACTTTTTTTCAACCTTATTTCCGTATATCAGATGATGAATTTCGACACCGGAAAGAAATTCATATTCAAACCAAATTATGTGGACATTTACGACATGCAAACCAAATCCAGGGTTTCTATTGGTGAGGTAAATCATTAGTCTATATTGTATACTTTTTCTGAATTCATTGACCCTGATTCTGCTTTACTTCTTACTCATGCTGATGAAAGTAGTAGGATATGGCATGAAATGTTTGGACATTTGAATTTCATATACATACAACAACTTAGCAAGAACAAATTATTTGATGGTCTACCAGACATCCATTTCTCCAAGGGAGTGTGTGAGGGATGTGTTCTCGAGAAACACCCTCAAGAGAAATTCGACAAAGGAAAGTCTCAGCAAGCTTCTGCACCTTTAGATATAATCCACAGTGACCTTATGGGTCCTTTTCCACATCCATCCATCAACAAAGCGAGGTTTGTTCTCATTTTTGTTGATGATTTCTCACGTTCTACTTAGATATACTTTCTCAGGAAAAAATCCGAGGTCTTTCAACACCTCAAAGATTTCAAAGCCTTGGTTGAGACACAGTCCGGAAAAAAGATCAAAATCCTCCAAACTGATAATGGGGGAGAGTATGTAAATCATGAGATCCATAATCTTTTCCATGAGGTAGGGATTCAGTTGCAGCACACAGTTCCCTATACTCCGCAACAAAAGGGAGTTGTTGACCTGAAAAACCAATCTCTAAAGGAGATGGCATCTTTCATGTTGCATGCAAAGTCACTACCACAGAGACTATGGGCCGAAGCACTTAACTGTGCAACATATATACAAGACAGATCTCCCCATATATCTATCAAGGATAAGACCCCTTATGAGGCTTGGAGCGGCCTCAAACCGGAAGTGACCCACTTTCGCATTTTCGGTTCACGTGCATGGGCCCAGATTCCCTCTGAAAAGAGGAAGGAACTTGATCCACAGAGTACTGAGTGCATTTTTGTTGGATACTCCGATGGTGTGAAGGGATATTGGCTTATTGATCTTTCCTTGGACTGGATCATTATTGAGTGCAGTGACCAATTCAAGGAAAGTGTCTTGCATGCACCTCATCAGTCGCATGTAGACACCTTCATTCTTCCATCTTTCTGAGATGATGAGCATGCACATGTTGACACTTTTTCATACAAGAGTTCTAATTCAGAGGACTCATATGATTCAGATTCAGAGTCAGTACAATCATATGCAGAGTCAAAGCATCCAAATGTAGTTGTGGAGCTAGAGAAGAGGCCCAATTGGGCACAAACTACTCTTTAGGATGCAGGGGATCTCGTTGGTGATCCAGCCAATACTAGGAGGACTCGATCTGATTTTGAGGAACCTCCTACTGCACTCATTGCCACTGAACCATTTCCCTCCAGGCATCTTTTCTTGGTTCAGTCTTCAGATCCACAGTCTTATGGCGAGGCTACTAGAAATCCCTTTTGGGAATCTACCATGCAGGAGGAGTACAACTCCCTCCTCGAGAACCGGACTTGGGATCTAGTTCCCCTTCCTTCTAGGAGGAAACTTGTCAAATGCAGATGGATCTATAGGACGAAGAGTGCAGTGGATGGACAAATCAGCAGATACAAAGCTAGGCTTGTCGCCAAAGTCTTTTAGCAGGTTCATGGTAGTGACTATGATGAGACCTTCGCTCCAGTAGCGAAGATGGATTCCATACGATTGGCACTTTCCATTGTGATATCCAAGGGATGAGAAGTCCATTAGATGGACATGAAGAATGAATTTCTTCATGGTGATCTCTCTGAGGAGATTTACATGGAGCATCCCCAAGTATTTATGCATGACTCATCTTTGGTCTGTTGACTGAAGATGTCACTTTATGGCCTCAATCAGGCTCTGAGGGCATGGTATGCCAAGATGGATTCCTACCTGTTGTCATAGAACTTTGTACATTGTAAATCAGACCTGAATTTCTACATGCACAGGATGAATGATTCACTTCTACTTTTATTTTTGTATGTCAATGATTTGTTGATCACCGGGTGCTCGACTTCAGCGATTGCTGCAGTCAAGAGGATTCTACATGACGGGTTTTTGATGATAGACATGGGTCCTCTACACTTCTTTCTTGGACTCGAGATCAGTCAATATGCATCAGGAATCAATCTGTCTCAGGCCAAGTATGCACGAGATCTCCTTGAGAGATTTCACATGACAGACTGCAAGTCTTCTCCAACTCCTTTCCTATCAGGAGTCAAAATTGAGGATGGCGGGGAGACTCCACTGGTTGACAACACACTGTACAGACAACTAGTGGGGAGCTTGTTGTATCTCACACACTCCAGACCATACCTCTCATATGCAGTTGGCGCATTTTCCAGGTCCATGCAGGATCCACATGACCTACATTGGAAATCTGTAAAGCATATCCTTCGATACGTACAGGTCACCATCGCCTTTGGGATTCATTATGCAGAAGACTCTACATTATATCTCATTGGGTTTACTGATTCCGACTAGGCTGGAGATAGCATTGATCGCAAGTCCACATCTAGTTACTCACTCAGTCTTGGTTTCGGGCCTATCTGTTGGTCGAGAAAGAAGCAAGATGTCATTTCTCTATCTTCATCTAAGGCAGAGTACAGAGGGGTAGTTAACATAACCATTTAGGCTATGTGGCTACAACATTTTCTCACTAAGTTGGGCATTCAGTTTCATTGGTTGATCATCATTTGGTGTGACAACCAGAGCACTCTGAAGTTCTGCAGAGATCTAGTCTAGAGGCAGCAGACGAAGCACATTGAGATCCACATGCACTACATCTGGGACTTAGTACACGAGGGGATCATCGACTTACAATTTTTTCCTTCAGCAGAATAGACGACAGACATATTCACCGAGACCTTCACTNCCCATGAGGTTTTCCCTCTTTCCTCACTTTATTTTCAATGTATATTTTGTACTTGGGTACCTAACATGGCCTCGTTGCCAGGACCCAATCTTTATTTTCACCATAGTGATGTTCAGGGGGGGTGTTGGAGTTACTTCACACACACCTAGGATCTCTTTTTCCTAAGGTTATTCCTTGTTTATTAGTCATAATTAGTCATTATCTAGTCTCGTATATTTTAGGGGAGAATATTCCACCTGGAGAATATTCTCTTTCAGTTGACACTTCAGATTGACTAGTTGAGTTGAGTTTAGATGTTGCATTGGGATCATCACCATGCAACATTGGGATCATCACCATGCTAATTCAACCTTGCCTTGGTATCATCACCAAAGTGGCACACTAGCATTGATTCCCCGAGTTAACTCCTCACTACTCTTTGTTCAGTTAGTTAACTAAAGACTAGTTGACTAGTTAACTCAACTAGGTGGCAATTCACTCTCGTAACTGCCTGAAATACTAGAATAGGTGGCAGTTCACTCCCGTAACTGTTGGTGTGTGACCAGATCACTCTAGACTACCACTATGGTGCATTGGTTCACCTCAAGTCAAACTCATTGAGATATACAGAGTATATTATGTGTAAATTATTCATTATTCTAATGGTTAATGAGAATTCTTCCATTCTTTCTCTCCTTCTTCTTCTTTCTCCAATTCTCTCTTCAAATGTGTGTATTATTGTTTAGTGTTGATTAAGGTTGGTTGTCATTGATGTCAACCCTTGAAGAAAGACCCATAGCACAAAGTTTTGGGTAATGGACCCAATAGTGTTTGATGTAAATATGACTCATTATTGTTTTGTCATGGTTGATAAGAAGTAAATATG
>ML777084.1:811775-841343 GCA_009831015.1 Picea engelmannii
CAGGTTCAACACATTTACAAAGAATTCTCCAATCGCAAATCCACTTGTGTCACATCTCACTTGAAATGTTTTACTGAAATCTGGTAGAACCAGAACTGGTTGTTCTGTTATATTCTCCTTTAACAATGTGAAACTTTTCTCTTCTTCCTCTGTCCAATGAAAATATTTATGTCTTTTCTTGACTGTGTCCATCATTGGTGCATAAATTCCACTAAAGTTTTTGATGAACTTCCTGTAAAAACTAGCTAGTCCATGGAAGCTTCCGACTTCAAAGATATTCCTTGGTGATGACCGTTCTTTGATTTATTTTACCTTCTTTGAATCCATATTCAACTCATTTGAAGAGATCACAAAACCCAAATAAATGAGTTATGTCTTCATGAAATACGACTTCTTCATATTTATCAACAACTTCTCTTGTTGCAACCTCTTCATTACTAGAGTTTAATGTTTCAAATGTTCCTCCTTGGTCTCACTGAAGATTAGTATATCATAAAGATACACAATTCAAACTTATGAATGAAATCTTTCAATACTTCATTCATCAATCTCATGAAAGTACTTGGCACATTAGTAAAACCAAACGACATGACAAGCCATTCATGCAACCCTTAATTTTTCTTGAATGTTGTCTTCCATTCATCACCTTCCCTCATTCTAATATGATGATATCCAATTTTCAAATACATTTTTGAAAACAACTTTTCTCCACTCAAGCAATCCATCAAGTCATCCATCCCGGGTAAAGGAAATCTATACATGATGGTGATTTTGTTTATAGCCCTCGAGTCTATACACATCCTCCATCCACCATCCTTCTTTGGACTTAACATTGTTGGTACAGCGCATGGACTCAAGATTTCTCTAATCAACCCTTTATCCATCAAATCTTGGACTCGCTTCTTTACCTCTTAATTCTCCCGCAGTGTCAATCTGTACGTTGATTTGTTTGGTAAACTTTCTCCTGGTATAAGGTCAATATGATGGCTTATACTTCTGATGGTCGACAATGAACAAGGTAAATCATCCACCACTATATCAACGAAATTTGCCAGCAGTTCCTAAATTTCCTCAAGTAGATCATCTATTGAGGCACTGGTCAAGATGACTCTAGGTTTTCCTACCACAACAAACTTCATTTCTTCATCTTTCTTGACTTCATCCACAAGTTCCTTCCCACTCATGAGAAGTATAGTATTGTTGGTCTCTTCCTTCACCTTCTTGCCTTCAATTGGAAGCAACATATGTGTTCTACCATTCTTCTCTAAGGTGTATGTGTTCTTTCTCCCATCATGAACAACATTTCTGTCATATTTTCATGGTCTCCCCAACAAAAGATGACAAGCGTCCATGGGAATAAAATCACATAAGATCTCATCTCTATAACCCCCTATCTTAAATTCAACTAAAAAAAATTTAGTGACTGTTACTTGATGTCCCTTTTGCAACCACAAAACTTTATATGGGCTTGGATGTGCAACTGTCTCCAATTCCAGCTTCTCCACCATTTATGTGGATACTATATTATCTGTACTTCCACTGTCCACTATTACCTTGCATACCCTATCCTTAGTATTGCAAGCAGTTCTAAATAAAATATTCCTCTGGACTGGATTCTCTATCTCCTTCTCTAGCTTCAAGAGAATTTTCCTCATCATTAAGGATCTTCCACCTTCTGCATCTTTTGCCTCAACATTTTGTCTTTGCACTTTTGAAATGTGAGATTCACCTCCTCCATCTCTTTTTATATGAGGAAATTCTCAAGACTTGTGTCCTATATTTCCATAGACAAAACACTTTACTTCACCTCCTCTGCCTCTTCCTCATCCTCTAGCTCGAGGAAAAGTATTCCTATCGGCATATTGTCTTCCCTGTGAGCTTCCTCCCCTCTCTGGGTAGTTATGGGGTTTCTTCTCTTTGTCCTTGGGCTTATGTACTATGTCCTGGGCAACTTCTTTGCCTCTTCTTTGACTTCTACCTCTTCCCCTTTGACCTTGCTTTCAGGCCAATTTCTCTTTTGCCTTCAGAGCAATCTGATAAGCATCTTCTACATTCCTGATTTCCACCATGCTCATTTCATCATGAATTTCATATCTCAGGCCATTCATGTATCTGGCAACTTTCTCATCATCACTCTCATGATGACCAGCTCTGTTTTTAAGTCGATAAAATTCCTCAGTGTATTCCTTCACTGTCATCCCTTTCTGTCTCAAATTATGCATTCTTCGAAATAGATTAATTTGATAATCTCTGGGTATAAATTTGGCTTTCATCTTGGTGACCATCTTGTCCCAGCTTTTGATTCTTTGCTTTCCTTTGCAACGCCTATCAACTTGCAGTTCATCCCACCATAGTGTTGCATGTCCTTTTAATCTAGTGACAACATGTTTTACTTTCTTATCTTCTTCGATATCTTCATAATCGAAGTACTTATCCAGAGCTCTAAAGAAATCTAGTAGTTATTCAACATATAATTTGCCTTCATACATAGGGATGTCCATTTTTTCTCTGGCACCTATTCTTGCAACAACTCTAAATAGATATTACTCTGCAACATCTTCGGCTACAGCTTCTTCTTCAGCTCCATCCTCATTTTCACTTTCAACTTCACTGACATCTCCCGTATTAGTATCTCATTTTTGTGTTGTATCCATGCCATCTAATTGAGCACAAATTTCTCTCATTTACCTTTCCACAGCTCGATCGGGTCAAATCATTTCTTGACATCTCCTCAACGACATTGTTTCAATCACAACTTTCCTCTATCTACCCTCTTCAGAAAAAAAAATTGTTAGCTAGGCTCTGATACCACCTGACACAGACCCCTACCTCAACAGGGTTCATTGACCTCCTGACCTATGGATCTTCGACACCTTTGAGCCGAAATTCTCTCTGATTCCCAGCTAGAATCCTCAAAAGCATATAACCCAGATCCTTTTTAAAAGTTACACCCATGAAAAAAAGGGCTAGGCGTAAACCTCCACTCCTCGTGACCACTGGAGTGACCACAACCTCAACCTGATAGGGTGCATCGCGGTTCACGATATCGGGGATTTGAGTTACAAGATACCCAACTCCTCAAAGTCTCAAAGTCTTGAAATGACTAGCAGTCCTTAGCTCCTCCCTTATCTCTCCTCTAATGTGACCCTCGGCTGCGACCTGGGACCCAGGTCCAAGCGCGTTAGGATTTCACGTATCGGGGAGTTTCGATGTGACTTCTCTCCCTTCGCCCGATAACTGAAATCATGATATTCCTTTGCCTCTGATCGATGGTCCAGATCCTTCTATCAATCAACAATCCATATCGTTTTGGTATTTTGTGTATTGCAACTTCCGGGTAGTTGTTCCTTCACACTCTCGACTCCCGAAATGTTGAAATTTAAAAGCTCTAGATCAACGACTCTCGTTGATCCCAATCTGACGATTGCTATCCCTCCTGAGCTTGTGAGTGCTAAAAGACTATCAAACTTAGCCTCTCCATTGATCGACTAGATCCAATGGTTCATGGAATTTTGGTATTTCTTCCTTCGAGAAATTCCACTGTCCATTCAGGTTTTCAATGACTCCCAGTCAAAGAACTTGGCATCAATTCTTGTTGGTTTAACCTCTGTGAGGTGAATTTGACCTTTGCCTTTCCTTCAAATTCTTTGAATTCTCTATCCTTCCTGAGCTTGGCTTCTGCTGCAAACCAACAAAATTCTAAGAGACTCTGGCATGCACTCCTTGCGACATAATTCTTCAACCACTCACTTGGGTTGGAAAATCCTATGATTCTTCCTCAGCCTGCGCACACCTTCCACGACTCTTTACTCTACTTGCACTCTATGGGTATAAGAACAAATCTATCTCTCCTGAGCTTCTTCTGAGATAAAACTCAGAATTCCATCAACGCACTCCTTGTGGACCTTCACTGCACTCCTTGTAGGAATTCTCAGGAAGAGAAACAATTGAAGCTTACACTCTCCCTCTCATAGATTCCATACATTCAACATGAAATCATACACTTAAGCATTGAAACAAATTCATAACAGAGCATGTAAATAAACTGTAAAGATACTACTCAAGAGATATAAACAGTAACCATGACAACACCATGAAATTGAGTCAAAGTATTCTTGTATTAACTCAAGTTATTTTGTACATGAATTCAATAGCAACAGTTATCTTCTTATACAACTTCTACAACTCTGTTCTTCTCTATTCTCCCAAGCTTTCTTTCTCTACAACTCTAACAATTGAGAGTGAATAATACCATACAATACAATACATATGAGGGAGAATTCTAGAGTTTTCCCTCCTACAACCTCAAGCTATCTAATCAAAATGAAAGACTATAGCTACTTAACATTTACTACAATAAATGCCTCCAACCGATAGATGAGAGAAAACTGTCAGGATCTACATTACAATCCCCAAACATTTAAGAACGATTATTTCCTCCAGCTATTACATTAACGTTCCGTCTTTTGAAATTCAAAATGTCTTCAAAATGCACGCTGGTGAATATCTAGTTGTCTTCTTCTTGCACTTGCCTTACCGACGACGCTTATGCATCATGTTGTCTGAAGGATAGATCTTTGAACTGTAACAACTGTTGCATAGACTCCCATTGTTCAATATTCATATTACCTAGGAGTCTCCAATATGGATGGCTAAAAAAAATATCCACTCTGATGTGGAGTAATCTTCCTCTTTATCATTATCCTTCTTATCATCTCCCTAAAATATGACATATTTCTATTTGTCTCTCGTTTCATCATGATTTTGTGTGGATTCAAATCTTGTGAGTATGATCTATGGCACCTGGTTTTGATTTACTTGTTCTTCTTGGTTTTCATTTCTTCTCAAAACCTTCTTGTATGTGACATATTTATTTTTGCTTATAGATTTATCTTGATCTTGTACTGTTGCAAATCCTGAGAGTATGAATTTTGGATGTCCTTCATTCATCTATTCTTATTTTACCTGTTCTTGTTTTCTTTTCCAAATCTTCTTATATCTTATATCAATGTTCTCTCTCATAGAGGTATCCATCATGCTTCTACAATCACGAGCTATATGTCCATAGTTGTGGCATTTGTAGCATTCTACTTCATTTCTCAATGAACCAAAACTGTTTTAGTTTATATTGTATGCTTCATATGATTTTATGGGATAAATTTTATTTAAGTAACCTACGTAGTTTCTTCTATTCTTGGCATGGCTCTGCAATTTACAACTTTATGTCCAAAGTTAGCATAATTAAAACAATTACCATAAAAGAATCTTTGATACCTGGGAATAGATGTTGTTTTTTGTGATGCACTACTTCTGAATTTGTCTTCTTGAGTCTTCTTTGTTTATGGAATGCTCTTTTTTTGGGGCTTGCATTCTTCCTTCTTGACATTATCTAGATAGCTTCTTTGTTCTACTTCATGTTCTGTTGTCGTGGAGCTTGACCCTTTCTCATTCTGTACTTGATTGTATCCTATACCGGACCTATCATCTGATGATCTTTGACTCCTGATGATTTGATCCAATATTTTGGTGCTCTTTTGCTGCATATATTTCTTCTAAATATATTTCCTTAAAGCGACTACTTTTTCTTCCAAGATTCCAATTGTTTTCTCCTTTTCTTCTAACTGACTTCTAAGAATATCCTTAATTATTTTGTATTCTTCTATTTGAATTCTTAGACTCGTGATCATCTTCTCTAGTTATTCAAAGTTGGAATTTTTAGATCCGTCTTTCATTTTAACTCTATCTTGAGTGACTTGTTTTTCTTTATTTCCTTCCTAAGTTCTTCTAATGCACCGATTAGATCTTCCCTGATATCGACTTCACATTCTTCTTCAGAATCATCTTCTACTTTCATGAAGAACACTCTTTAGGAATCATTTTCATTGTCATTATCCTCCTCTTATGATGATGAACTTTCCTCTTTTGAGTAGAAACTTTTATTGAAGAATTTATTATTGTTTCTTCTCTTGTTTCCCTTTTGAAATTTCTTTTTTCTTTTAGAAACTTCTTCTTCATCATTGTCTTTATTCTTGTGAGGAAATTTAGAAGAAAAATGACCAATACCACCACAATTAAAACATTTCAATGGAAGCATACATTTATACTTGTTGGTTCCTTTCTGTAATTTTCTTACGAAGTTAGCCATCTCTTCATCTTCGTCTAAATCATCACTGCAACTGAAACTTGGTTTTGACTTTTCCTTGTGCTTCTTATTTATCTTCTTGGATGCCTTGAAATTTGATTCCTTTGTTAGTGGGTTCTACCATTATGTTCTCATCTCATAGGCTGTAAATATTCCATGTAGCTCATCCATACTCAATGTACCGAGATATTCTCTTTCTTCTAAGGCTGAGTCATAAAATTCTACTCCCAATTCTTTAATAGTGTTGATTACTTCGTCAACTCGCAGAAGGTAGGATGCAATGTATTCATATTCTTTCGTATTCAACTATTCAATCTTATGATCCAAGTGGATATCGGTGGCCACCCACCTATTCCAACTAACTCAAAATAGTTTGTTGGCAACTTATTGTTTTTCACAGTTTTTCAGTTCCTAAACTTCCAGAGCGATTTTGAGGGCCTAAACAACATTTTTTCACGATCGAGAACCTCAATGATAGCCAAAGGCTCCGATTGAGCCCTCGATTGAGCCCCCAAAATGAATTTTCATGTCGATAAATTTCCAACAAGTTATCATGCGTTCCAAACAAATATCGTATGCCAAAGTTACGCCCCCGAGAAGTTGACACACCAAACTACCCAAAATGGGTTGGATTTTCATCTTTCGGGGTTAGGGTTCTGGATTTTCTTTATGTTAAAAATTCCTTTGGAGCCTCATGGAAATAATAATCTTCTTGTGAATGAGAATAACTGTCACATATCTTCTTAGAGATAAGCTTCCACCATTCTAGTGAGTCTTTCACTTTGTATTTATATAGTTTTGTACATTTCGCTCATTAATAGAAATTGTGTATTAATGTATCTTTTTGTTTATGGTTATATCTATGATATATCTCTATTATATTATTGTATATTTGATATATCTCTGTACATTTCTTTATTATATATCCACTCTCATTTCATGCCAAAAATAATCCGGATCAACTTAGCTCTAAACATTTAAATCTTAGCTCCCTTTACCTTGGCATCTCCTTCATAAATCTTTTGGAGTTTATCCCAAAGATCCTTTGCACTATCACAATGCATAACATTGACAAAACATGAATCAACTAAACTGCTCAGAATATTACCTTTAGCCTTTGAGTTGTTTTCGCTGAGCTTCTTTCCCTCTTTGTCGGTTGGGGGAGTGGCTGGGATTGTATACCCATCTACTACTGATTGTCAAACATCATATCCTTGTACCTATAAAAATGTTTTCATCCTTTATTCCATAAAGTATAGTTCTTCCCATCAAACCTTGGTGCTCCAATCTTAGTGTATTACATGATCTCCTTCCAGTGGTTAGACTGCTTCCTGAAGGACCGGTTATGATACCAATTGTTGGAATACTGAGAGGAGTGGGGGGTGAATCAGTATGACCACAATCATTACTTTTAATCATAATATATAACCTCCAATGAATATTATGAGCATTCAAATATCAACACCATAAACATCACATAAACACAATACACCAGAATTTTATGTGGAAACCCAATGTGGGAGAAAACCACATAATTCTAATCTTATTTGTCAAATAGTACATTCATTGGAAGCACCAACTTCCTATTTCTCCATCTAAAACTCGAAGGAGTTTCCAACTTCCTATTTATAGGCTACAACCTGAAGGAATATCCAACTCCCTAATTTTCTAGCTCCAACATGAAGGAGACTACAACCCCCTTTCCTTGCCCCATCCAACCGCCATGAAATATAATTGTAGAAAACCTTGTCACTACCTCTGTTGATGCAACTAATAATATGTTGTTGCTTCTACTTCTAATACCTCTGTAGTTGTTATTGAAATCAATATTTCATCAAGACTACAACCACTTATTCCTGATGCCAAAATCCATAAGAGAATTCTCCAAATCAACAACTTATGAATTACTGAGGCATACATGTTCCTAATTTATTCAAAATAACTCCTTAACACACTCAGAAAGACATACCTTCATACTGTATCTGACCTGGTCTTTTAAATACCTGAGCTTCCACAACTTTTTCTCATAGGTCTGCGAGTGTGTGTATTGTCTTCCTGCGAGTATCCGCACTTTCCCTCACTGCAGGTCATGGATGTCTACACTTTTCCTTTTGAAACTCACAGGTATATTCAAGGAATTATTGTATGAAACCCCTTATCCATGCTCTTGACTCCTACAAAATTCTTACTTCACTTGAATTCTTTGTCTTTGACTCACTACCTCATATCTCCATCATGTATTCTTAGAGATGAATACACATAAGTGATTTGCAATGGAATCTTCTATGTGTTATATAGGAGAAATTTCTTAATGACATGAAACTCATGATGGCATGCAACTCAAATGAAACATGTTCTCTTATGTTTACTCAACTTTTCTTTTCCATGTAATAATTAATTATCTCTCCAATAATTAATTATTCATGTAATAATTAATTATCTATAACACACCCAACCCCTTAGGTACCCTTTTAAGGGATGGGATATAAAACTTTCACTTTTCACAATCATATTGAATGGTCTTCCCAATATCTCCATCCTCTTCTACTTGTCAAGAGATTTCCAATGATTGTTACCATGCTCAAATCTGAGCTCTAGGTCAAAAGTTTTTCCCTTTCGAAGCTCCTAAGACATCATTGGTCAAAGGCCATGTGGCACCCACGTGGGTTCACCTCATTTGTACCATCCCACCTGTCACAAAATTGACCAAGGTTATCATCCTTTAGCGATGGCATGGCCACTGGAGGGGCGGTCACAGGGAATGTCCCCCGTGCCTTCACTATTATTAGGCCTTCGACCCTTCATCCTTCCTATCCATGTCTGAAACTTTCTCGGAGACCCAAAGTCCTAGAGTTCCCTATCAATCTTGCATCTATGGTGAAGTTAAATCCACTGTTAAATCCAATGGTTGAGATTCACCCTCATTCAACGCATAGGTTTAATGGATTTTAGCGTTCGGCACTCCGTCGTTGAACACCCTTTTCTCTACTCGCATATCCTCTGAAGTCTTGAATCCCAGAAATCATGTCATGTGGCTCTGATATTTGGCCCTATTGGAGCATACATTCTAACACCCTAAGTCTCTTGGAGTTCCAAACCCTTGAACTCTCAGGGTCCCATTAGCCATTAGGTCAAGAAACTATGCACCAAGGGGTGACACGCGACAAATAATAGAGATGACATGTGGCCCTATCAATGGGAGACACGTGTCATGTTCCAATTGGCATATAGGGTATGTAAAGAGAATGAATTAGGATGACATGTGGCATATTGAACACGGGTCCATGTCACCCTAGGTGATGTTAGTGTGCCACATCACTATGGACTGCTAACCTCCGGGAGCCTCCAGCCTCTCCTACCTGTGAAATCGCTCGGAGCTCCGAAGTACGAACTCCCGCCAGGAACCTCCCAATATAATTTTATCCCATCATCAAGATAAGCCCACATAGATCCCCATATCTACGACCTTTGTTTCTTCGCGACTTCGGCGTTCGAGGGTTTGAGTATGTAATTTCCTTTTTACTCCTGGAGTGGTCAACAGTGGACTGACCATGGTCTAGATCGAATGGTCAAGAGAAGTACCGAAGCTTCTTCGGATCGACGTTCATCGTCACTTCGCAACTTGGGCATTCGGGGAAACTCCACACCTTGCATCTTGAACCACCTGAAGTGGGGTTTATCCAGAGAGCTGAATAATGATCAAACGGCCCATAATATTCCTTGGTTTGGTCCCATCAAAGATATTTGGAAGAAGAAAAGGGTGATGTTATCACATGCTAATTTGTATTAATTTTTCCAAAGCATCTTGTCCTTGTGCTATCTTTGCACTCAGGTTTTAAAACTTTTTCACCAGCATCGTCAAGCTCCCATCACCTAAATCCTTCACTCGACTAATCATCTGAAATAGTCATGTCCTCCATGAGTAAAAATTGGCAAGTATCCCAAACATGTATCTAGCCTTAATGCTTATCTAAATTCCTTGGTCCCATCACTTCATTCATTTTTACCCTTATTATCATATTCTCGTTGAAAATTAAAAATATTCCTTTTATTAAGCTTAAGATCCCTTATCTTATCCACAAAGTCATGTGATGAGCCTCATATGCCCAAATTCCTTAGAAAAATGGAAAAGGGTTATATATATATATATATATATATATATATATATATATATATATATATATATATTTATATATTTATATTAAAATATTTATATTAATATTTAATCCAAGATTTAATTCATGACCTCACATGGGAACGAATCTCAATTTTTAATAGTGAAAAGTCAAAGGGTGGATGGAGGGCGCATATCCATTTTGGGGGTTGAAAGTAAACAGAGGTTAATTTTTTGAAGTGGTCCTGAAATCCAAACCATTGTTTTGGTGTTGGAGCACGTGTTATTACGTGATGCATTTTGGGGGTAAAAGTGTTGTGGGTTAAAACCACTCCTCCCAAGTTCCGAAATAATATTGCAACCATTTATTATATGGTTTGGTTTCATAAATATGCAACATATTTTCCAGGAGTGTGTTTCATGGAATTTCCAATAAATAAAATTGTTCTCACGGTGGAAATGTTTCACAGAGGTAAAAATTAAATTTTACAGAGTAGAGAGATTAATGTTTATTTCTATGGAAAAGAATCATAAAGAAGAAGATGTAGGTGAACGAAAGATTTGGACAATTGTTTATCCAAGGTTTTTACAGAAGTAAAAGGGGAAGATCAAGAGATATTTTCATAGTTTACCAAGATGGTTTCCAAGACATGGTTTTCAAAACCACGGGAAACAAACCAGTAAATAGTTTTCACGGTGAAATGGTAAATTGGGAAAAACAAGACATGGTTTTCAAAACCACGGGAAGTAAGCAATAAATGGTTTTTCAAAACCACGGGCATGAATTAAAATATGGAAATTTAATTTTACACGATAAAAAAATATTTGGAAATTATTTTTTTTCAAATATATTATTCCCAAATATTTAAGGAGAATTTATGGATGAATAATATTTAAGTGACATTTCAAAGAGGATGTGGTAGTTAGTTTCCGTAGTAGTTGAGACTTACAGGACGATTTACAGATGAACCAGAATGAATTTTCAAAATTCAAAGGAGGTTATTGTCAATCACGGAACTAAGAACATTAAACTTGTTCATTTTTCACACAGGTGTCACGGATTGGGAGATTCAAAGGAATCTTGGAACCATGTTTTTCAGTTATAATTTCATGTTCGAGACATGTTTTTGTGACACGTATTCCATCCAGCTAGAGATGAATTTCAAGAAAATGAGGTTTTTCTTCAGAACGGGCTTATATACAAAAACCATTCTCATATTTTACACAGATATTACAGTTTGATATTTATAGGTGGAATTTTGAAGCCTATGTTTTCTCCTGAAAAAACAAGAGATCAATTAAAACATGTGATGTTTTATTTGTAATTGTTTTTATTTTGGGAAAGGGGTTGGAGTTCGAAATTGTGAGCTGGAAAGAGCCTTGAGTGATATATATTTCATTTTAAAAGAGTAGAGAANGGGGGGGGATTTCATACAGGAAGGCGAAGAGACTGTGTGTAAATTTCTCAAAATGTCCTTATGAATTAATACAAAAGTGCAGTGCTCTTTGATAGCCAAGATTTATCTGATTGTATTATTTAGTGTGTTTTCCTTTAGTTCACATTCATTTCACTTATGTTATTTATTCTAAGCATAGCTAAGAGTACATGATTGGAATTCATCCTTGATAGATGCTCATTTTATATGGTTAATGCATTTGTCGTGTTTAATGATTACAGGTCCAAAATTCACTCTCTGTTAAGTGCGTTGTTCATTGTAGTCATCCTTATGTTATTTATTCTAAAGTTATGATTGAGAATTCATCTTTGTTTGATGATCTCATTTGTAATGGGATTTTATCTTTTCTGTCTTTCCATCATCTCAATACTATTTATTGTTGAAGGATATGCTTAATTTGCCTTCATTCCCTCAGGAGTACATTAGTTGTATTAATATTCATAGTATATTATAATATTTGACCCCATTGACCAATATTTTATTCCTCTTGTTTGTCCTACCAACCCTTTTAAAAACCTCAACAAACCTGTCCTATTGCATAATTTGACCTCTATGTGTCCATTGCAAAAACAAATTGAGTATTTTCAATCTCTACATGTTTGAGAGAGCCCTCTCTGGTTGGAAGGGTCAGAATGCAACCTAAAGTTGGTTTGTAGGTTACCTTGGAATTTCTTTGATGCAGCCCAAAGAAATTACCGAGTGGTAACAGGTGACACGTGGCCCAATCAACTGGTGACATGTGTCAATGCCTATTTGAAACATAAGGCCTGTGAAGGTCACGAATTGGGGTGACACGTGGCACACCTACTATGGGTCCATGTCACCCTAGGTGACATCAACATGTCACGTCACTCTGGCCTTCAGTGTTCTAGCAATGTTCTCATTCATCAACATGTCAAACCTCCCAGAGTAGGACTTCGTTGGAGTGTTATACACTAATCCTTCCACTAGTTTATCAGACAATTGGGAGAGGTTCACAATGGACTCTCCCAAATCAACGACTCACAACTCTAGCTCAAAGGTCCCTTGGTCTCAGTGTTATGACACTCCTAGAGGGACACATGTCAACCCAAAACACGTTGTCAATATGTGTGGCACATGCCTCGGGTCATCAAAATATCTTTACTATGTCACAAGGCCACCACACATGGCATCACCGTTTCTCGACACATGGACCCCCATGTGCTCTTGACATGATATGCACGTCCCCATGATCAAATGGTTGAGAGGGGTCTTGAAGGATCCTTAGATCGAAGACCCACATTACTTCGTGACTCTAACATTCGGGGGTTTTGGTGTTATAACACCTTTGTTCCCATGAAGTGGTCAATGTCAGACTAACCACAATGTAGATCCAACGGTCAGGGGAGATCTCAAATACCCTTAGATCTACGACTCGTGTTACTTCACATTCGAGAAGTGGATCAGGGTTTAAAAAGGGGATCAGTCCTACGATAACGGGTAAATGACTGCCAACTGTCGGTCAACCATCAAGTTATCGGTTCAACAGGTTGCCTTCGGAGAATTTGGTCATTGCAATGTTCATTCACCCCGGAGCTTCGGACTCCCGAAGCCCTGAATATCTTAGCTCCTTTTTTGGGTGTAGCGAAGGGTTCCATGGCCCTAGTCCTATGGAACTTTGTCAAGCTCTAGAGGCTACACTCATAACTCTTAGCCAAGTTTTGGTTAAAGATGTGGGCATGATCCTGTGGTCTCTTGGATGATTGGATTGAAGGAAGCGCCTTCCATTCACAAAAATAAAGTTCTAAAATAGGGAAAGGTATTTTTGAGGGATAAACGGGATGGTGGCAGTCCCATAGAGTCTGCCCCGACTCTAGAACTGTGAAGTTTATCATTGGGAAAAACACCTTGAGTATTTTCCAACCAACCTAGAGGCCAAAATTTTCATCTTACAACCATTCAAATGTAACATTTTACAGAAGAACAGTAAGCACTATTACCATCAATTTCACACGAGGCCCAATTTATCACAATTACAAAGATTCAAATCATGCATTTCAATTCTAGTACATAGGGTATATAAAATACTTATCTATTATAGTCAATCACCAACCAACTGAATCTGGGTGTTCACCTTTCCACCCAACCCTAGGATTAGAGGCATTCATTCTTAATGCTATGGCCATCCTCATGCCAAGCCATGATATCACTAGGGAACTTTTGCAGTTTCTCAGACATTCTTTCTCTGTCACAACCTCTGTGAGGTTTATCAGATGCTTCCTCAACATCAAGCTTGTGACCTACTTCTTAGGTCATGGTTTCTGCAAACTCTCAGTTCTTCTCTAAACTCTAGAGCCTCATGCATTCTCCTCTTTTTTGAATGGTCTCCTCCTTCTCTTGCAGACCCTCTCCTTTTCCCCTGTGGAGGTTCTAGACCTATCATGTTCCTTCTATCAGAAGGAACTCGGGTCAGCCTGGGGCTGCAGGAAAACTGCACTGTGTGACTTTGGGATGACAATTTTCTATCTCCCCAGCCAAACTCTCCATGCTTCCATTCATGGGGGTAGTTGATTGTTCAACCACCAATCCTTCTTTCATTAACTAATTTTTCCTTTGGATCAGGATGAGGCTAATTATTTCAACAAAGAGAATCTGAGTCATTTTGACATAATGAACCCTCTCTATAGTTTTCTCACTCTTTCCTCTAGTGATATCATGGCCAACACTTCAAGGTTTCACCCCCACAGTAAGTTATTGGAAATCTAAACAATAATACATTTACATTGTTCACATGCCATAGCATGGTAATCATAATTAATGATTAATTACAAGATGGGGAAAATATATGTATTGGAAATCCCCCCCCTTAAAAGGGAACACTGTCCTCGGTGTTCTTTCTCAGTAACAACAATCATGCATTTGTCATTCAGTTGCTTCAGAAATATTGATCCTCTTTATTGGTTAGTTCCTTTCCATACCTTTGTCCTTCATCACCTACCTTCTACAATTTTGGACAGTAAGCAAATTAATCACAATTTCATGCAAAAACATCTTATTGTTGTGCAAAATTCAAGAGGAAAAATTTCACAACCTAGCACAATACTTATCTGTTCAGTTCGTGGATTTGCATCCACATGGTTGTCTTGTTATTTTGGCTCATTGTTTTTCCTTGACATACCCATTGTGTGCATGATCTCAATCAATAGTTTATAAGAATTATCAGAGTCTCCTCTTCCTTGCGGTCACTCACCCTCCAGGCTCAGGCTCAAGCATCCCCTTCTCTATTATACACTCCCTCAGGTGATCCATATTTCCTTTCCAAGTATTTATCGCACAGGAAGAGTTATAAAGACTTCATTGAGCCTTACAGTCGAGGCGTCCCACATACTTGCTTTGTCGAGGCGTCCCACCTATTAGCAACAATTTTTGTCTTGGGCACAAAAGTACCCAGGTCTACAAGCTGCACGAGAAGCGCCCAAGCACAGCACGGAATAATCTCATTTCAGGTTACAAGTCAAGCGAGCGGGCGAATTTTTGTTGTCAGCGACCGAGATCCATCTATAAAGTTTATCGATGGTCACCGGGATTTCAGGGCTACCAAGTTACCCGAGATATAGTGCCAGAGAAAGCACCTATATTTCAAGACAAAATCTGGGTTGTCCGATCCAGTGACACATGGCGCAAGATCTAGTCACGTCGACATATCGGCATTCGAGAGTTCGAAGGGTAAAGGTTCCTCTCCATATCATGTCTCAAAACCTTGAACCCCGAAGCGCCAAAAGAACCCAGATTCGGGCCCATGGTTTTGGTGCCTGGTCACAAAGGAGCAGGCCTAGAGGAGGGGCGCTAAGGTTTATCATTTGGCAAGATGGGTCCCGAAGAGCCGAGAGAAATCTTAGTCGTTCATCCCGGAGGGACACATGGTGCGCGACTAGGCTCTTTTCCTTTTCTCCCATCGTGACTTCGAAGCGCAAGGAGCATCTCTTTCATATCCCCAAGACGTGAAGCGTCGAAGACGTCCCAGACTCGGGCCCACAATATTACTGAATTAGTTCAAGACCATCAAATCAAAGAGGGATGTGTGGCACCCATTAGGACCTCTTGGCATTTCACCCATTGCAACTTTGAAGAGAAAGGATCTGCTCCTTCCTATCAACGAACCCCGAAACGTTAAAAGAACCTTTGAAGATAGGCATAAGGTCACAGCTTGTAGTCTCTTGGAGGTGATAGAAAGAGCTGCGCAAAGGGCCGAAGCGTCGGGTATAGCTACAGAAGAGATCACCGTGTTCTCCAAGTGCCAGTTCAACTTGATCTCAACCCTGATACCTGCTTGGAGTAAATGAAGAAGAGAGAGGGTGGTTGAAACCTCACCTCACTCGTTAATTGAAAGGTATGGATGTCCCGGCGGGAGGTCTGCTCGAGATGGTCCTCTGTACTGGTTCTTTCCACAGAAGCCATGCCGAGTCCTCGACTCACCAGGGAAGCCTGCGCACGCTAATTCAGAATTTAAGGGCTCAGCTACCCTCTGGTGTGATCCATGCAGAATTAAGGTGGTGTATGACAGAGGAGTGCAGGCCAGATTTGATTGAAGAGATGCCTCATCATGAAAGTCTAGGAGGCCTCTGTTGGGCAAATGTTTAGGAGTATATATACTTAGTTTTGATATTTTTCGAAGGATCGATGGTAGAGCGAAGCTCCCGATTGTAAATTTTTAATAGACACTCTAGTTCTCTGGTTATGCATTTGTATGTAAGATTTTTTGTTTAATGAAAGACAATTTTCTTACCCCATCTAATTTTCATCTCATACTGAGGGAATTCATGATTGACTGATTCACATGAATTATTGCAATTATGTTACGATAAAGGATTTATTGTCACATTGTTGTATTCTCCAGTTTTTTGCATTTGAATGTAAGAAGATCTTGCGTTTAGATGTTTTCTCCTAAAGTCTGTTAGAAACCTGATGTTTATGATAGACCTTTTCATTTCTCTTATACAAGTCTTCCCCCTACTCACCCTTACTACAACTCACTGTTTGAAGTTTATCTAAGACCTCACTTGTCCATGCATGCGTGGCCTAGTTTCGGAGTTAGAACAATATTGTTTGAGTTAACTTCCATTCGATCACCCCTTTTTATAAACAAATCGTGACATAAACTGATGGGCGTCGGGCTCTGCTCCTGCTACAATCCAGGAGTGACTTATGACACCAACACCACCGACTTTTGTTGCCACAACACAACATATTCTAAGGAGATCATGGCTTACCACAAGGTTCTCTTGTCTCAACAGTAACATTTTTCATGTTTTCCATCTTGAAAACCTTCACCTGTCCTCCCTAGACAGATCTTTTTCGCCTCGCCTGTATCACAGGTATACATAAATTATGAGATATTATCATCAATTTCTAATTCATAATTGTCTTGCAAATATGTCACCCACATATTTCCAAATTCCACATTTATTTTCATATTTGTTCCACACATGAACCAGATTCGTAGGTATGGGACCTTCCTTCCCATAACATTTTATCTCAGCAGGAAATTGTTCTTCCTTATGGGCTTACAAAACTGCCATATCCAAGACCCTTTTCTTCCTGCAATTTCAACATTCCTCATCCAAAGAAATTGTTAGTTTTCATGCACATTATTTTTTCAAAACTATGCATACTAATGGTCTAATTCATTTCATTTATTCAAGGTTACAAAGAAAAAAGGAAATATCATTCTTTACGTATGCATCCTTTTAGCATACCAAATTTTTCTAAACGAAATTCAAATATCAAATGACTTTAATCAATGTGCCAATATTCATGGCCACATTCATACCCAATGTACCCTTTATATTGGGTTTAGGTTATCCATACTTATGATAATCACTTTATCATGGTGTGTTGGAGCTCAACCAACCTCTTCACCATGAGGTTTAATCATTCTCCTTCACTCTTACAGTAGGACTATGCTCCCTGCTACAGGATGATCATGATCCCAAATTAGCATATACGAAACTAAAAGTTTCTCTTAAATGCACCCAAGCATTACTCCTTCATTAGTAACCAGGGTGCCAACACTCATGGCCACCCAAATTTTTCCTTTCTTTATCAGCTACACAATTCAAGTGGACTAGTGGAAGGTCCTCCTTCCTCGATGGAAGTCCATTGACTGCCCTCTTATGCAAACATGCATTTTCTCAATGCATTCCATGCAATGTCCTAACTATGAGCACCTTTATTCCCAATCTTCTTAGATTGGTTATTGTACCCATGGTACTCTTTACTCGTGCATTTTTTTTCAAGGATTATAACTCATCCTTGACTGACATAGACTTTCTCTCTCTATTCCTCGGTTTCTTTTCCTAAATCATACCCTACTTGGGTATCAATGGCGTCCAACAAATACTCAACTTCAATTATATATATATATATATATATATATCATTGAAATAATAAAATATTTCAGAAGGGATTCTTACCCAATCCCTTCATTATACTTTATGCCTTATAGGCATGAACACTTTTATAAATGTTCTGACTTTCAACACCCTCTCTGATATTGCCTCATCAGTGGTGCTTTATGGGGACATTTAAAGTCCCTCCAACAAATTTGAACGATGGCCTTCTCATATTCATCCTTTATTTGAGGTTTTCCATCATTGGTAACGGTTTTTCCCAATAGTTTCAACTTATTTTCTACACGTGACATATATCACAAATACATTAGTCATCATGTAAAATAAAAATGCATGTATCATAGCATTCAAATCAATAAAACATTTTCAGATATGGCCTAGCATATATTTATGCACTTCTTCATATTGTCCTTGATGTTTTCACGAGTGCAACACAAACAATTCTCAATTGTTTCTACATTCATACAACCATCATCATTATGGTGTCAAAACATTTTCTTTCATCAACACACTAGTTTCTCATCCCAGAGAAGACATAATATATAGCAAGAAAGGAGTTAAGGGATCTTCCCTTTTCCAACTCCTTCTACACAGCCCAAGACTTCCATTCCAGCAGAGTTATTCCAAGGCCTCACTATCTTTACTTAACATGGCTCAACCAATCCTATTCATTTAAACACACATTGGTTTATTTTTATTTTACCAGTTGTACTTGTTTTCACAACTGTTCTTTTAAGGACTACAACTCTATTAATAAATTCAAAGTCTTTAAAATGAGAATAGTATCCTGCCTTTCCTTTTTCTTTTCTTCTGCAATTTACTCCCTACTGGGATATTCCTTCTCTTTTCCTTGAGTAGCCTTGGTTAGGCTCACTCTAACCTTTTGGATACATCAACATGCTTCGATAACAAACTTTTTGTTGATAATGAATTATGAACATGTGCTTCTCGATCATTACCATTTAGTTATCAGAATGGTAAACATTCATTTGTTAGTCTTCTACTCATACATTTTGTTTTATAATGTAATACAAGATTCTTATATAAATTGACTTGTAGCTCACTACTTAATTCTCAACGGTCATTAAGGTTGTAATTATGTTCTCCTGACATAGTATTTACACAGTTACTTCACAGGGAACTCCTTTAGCATGCAACTTCCTTATTGCATATCCATCGCTATCTTTGATGGCCTCAACCTTGAGTTAGATTTAGTTGTTTACCAAATATTCCATAGGGAATATAAACACACATCTTTGCTATGCATCCAACTTATTTATCCACACATATTCCTTGTTTTGTTAACTTACATCCATGATGTACTTAACTGCATGCATAATCATAAGCTTATGTGTAGCTACCATAAGTATATTTCACAACTTCCATGCATATTTACTTTAATATCATTCAACTCATGATTGTTCACAACCATTCTCATGCGATCCTCAAAGGCATAATCATGTTGCCTCTTATCATGACAACATATCATCCTTGCTCATTTACTCTTTTTTCTATTTATACTAGTATTTCCTAAGGGAATGGAGCACATTACCCTCGGGTTATCATTCAAAACAAAACTTTCATGGATCTTCAGAATGGAGTCAGCCATGCATCCATAGTATTCATTTAATCTTGACAAGTGCAATTCTTTCCTTACATTTCACTCATCCAAGCAGTCACATCGTGCCTTTAGTATACATATATTATTACAACATACATGTGCATCACTTGCACATTTAATATCATTCATATCTATTTGGTCTTAATATCAGTCTTCATATCAAGAAACTTCACAATGCATTAGATCCATGCACTCAAGTATATACAAACATAGCCAAACATCCATCATGCAAGCTCATTGCTTGCACCTTTTTTCATGTAATTCATACACATGGACATATCAGACTTCCATATCCTTCTCCCAAGGATCTTAATGCCATTATTATCACAAGTCTCATAGATATAGTCATCATTGAGATGCTCTCTCTACTGAGAGCTTGCAGTAATTCACATGATATCCACATGGAATTTTAACAGACATAGTCATAAATATGTTCCCCTTTCTACACGACAACAACTAGTAAGAAGGCATTTTTGCCTCAACTAGTACAAATTTATTCAACAACCCAGAAATAACATTTGGGAAATTTCAACAATGCCCAAGGCAACAAGATGACTTATCAAGCTTTTGACTGGTCTTGATCAGCAAACCTTTTGATCAAGAGAATCATTTTCTAGATTCCCCCTCACTACGATTTTAAGTATACCAAGCCATACCTTATATGGATACCATTCACCTCTGAATGTCAACCTGACCCATTGATCATCTAGAAGTTTCCCAAAACTTCCACTACCACAACTAGGATCAACATTTCATTAATCCTCCTACCTTATCCTCATAAGGCACTATGTACTCAACATCATCAACCTTTTACTTGTGTTTCCATAGTCAGATCATCACTAACCATATGATCTATGACATCACCATATTTTGCATTCAATGACATACTATAATAAGTATATATTCATGTCATATGCATGATCTATCTTTGTGATATGCATTTCAACATATCTTCGTGCACCAAGCATTATAACCATGTCTACAGTGTAGATGGGTTCTGTTGGGCCCGAGATATGATCACTTTTATGATGGTTATTATGCACTTTTGTCACATGTACATATGTGTTTTTCATCTTTTGAAGGAGCTTTTTGAAGAATTTTACGATAAAACGGTATGATCAACATAGGGTACGTATGATTCATGTTTAATGACTGTATCGAGCATAATTTATCTGTTTTCATGCTTCCAAGGATCAGATTCACGTTTTTTGATGTTACAGGGTGAAAATGCACTATGTTTTTGCTTCCAACACTCATTTTGATACCCAATCCAGCACTCCTTCCAACATTGCGTATTGCACAAAAACGAAGGGTGATTTGGCAGTTATGGTATTGGCAGCCAGTGATGGGAGAATCGGGAATGTGGGTTTTGTTCATCCTTATCCCCTCTAGCTACTAAACTCTTGACAACTCGATTTTGGGTTGTTATGGTGGGTGACTATTGGCTCTCTTTGTTTCGACAGTTAGGGCACCAGTAATGAAATTTGCCAATTTTAGAAGTGGTTTAAACCTCCTGTAATCGACCACTTGGACTGTAAACATTATAAATACCACCGTGGTGGTCAGATAATTGTTAAGCAGTAGAAGAAGTCGTGTGTTAGAGCCAAAAACGGTTTTGGCTCTGTTTTTGCATTTGTCAATTGCCAGAATTGTATAAAACTGTGTTTCTGCATTTTAATGGTGAATTCCTTTTGCTGAGCTCATGGTGTGCTTTTAGGGAGTGACCACGACTTGTTGGGAGGCCCACTAGTAGTCTGGTAACTCTTCTTTAGTTTATTTATGCATTTTTATAGTTTAGTTGTCTCTCTTTATTTCCTGTACATGCATTTTTATTACGTTAATTAGTTTGTTGTTATAATTTAATTGTTTTGACTCCCGTTTGCATGTTAGTATGATGAATTGTGTTAGCATGCATTAATCTTGTAGTTAGGAATGAATCTGCAGACTCCTAGACTAACCCCATGTGTAGTTAAATACTAGATTATGTTTTTATTTATGATTTTAGAATCAAGTTTAAAACAGAGTTTTGAATAGCATAGAATAGCGTTTTAATTTGGGTTTTAATTGACAAGGATTTGATGGATGGATAGAGTTAATTCCAGTTTTTAATGATAGATTGCTTATTTCAGTTTTATATAGATCTTGCTTACTTAGTTGTTGATTAATGTAGTTGTTAGTTTACTTTTTAAATGTCATGCTTTAATTTCTGTTTTTAGTCATTTCTTTATTGCAGTTTGAATTGTTAGAGTAGATATAACATAGTTTTCAATTTATGTAATTTTCTTTCTAGAATTAAATTGCAATTGTATTTCTTAGTTAATGGTTGAGTTTAGGTATGAATTTTTCTTATGTAGTGTAGAAGTATAATGATGATCTCCTTATGTTGTTGATGGTTCATATATAAATATGCAGGGTATCTAACACTGCTTTTGTCATGGCTAAACTCTCCTTGGATTGTTTAATCCATACCTTTCACTTTGCCATTGAGATTAGTGTTGATATTATATCACTTGAATTGTCCTTTGCTGTCAAGTGTCACTGAGATATCATCTGACACCGAAGACATTAACACAACCACTAGCATTATATTTGAGCGTGTCATAGATTAAAGATAGTTTCTTGTTTTCGTAGATCAAAATATATAGTTTCTTTCTTTCATAATTTAGAAGATGGTTTCATTATTGTTGTACGATAGATAATCTTTGCTTTGATAGATTAGATAGTAGTTTGCTTATCGTAGAATAAGAATTAATTGTTGGTCCTTCTTGCTTTCGATTAAATAGATTTCCTTTCATGAATCTAGTGCACTTGCCTCTTAGGCTAGATAGGTGTTCATTGAGAAGTTTTAATTTGATTGCTTGCAGTAGTTAGTTGTCTACTTGCTTTAGTAGGTTAGTTAGTTGTTTTTGCTTAGTTGTCTATTTGTGTTAGTAGGTTAGTTAGTTGTATTTACTTACTTACATGCTTTTGTAGGTTAGATAGGTGTCTTTTCTTACTTGTTTATTTACTTTTATAGGGTAGTTGCTCATTGAATATAGGTTGGCAAGCTAAAGTAGTTTGCTTTTATCATTTGCTTATTCAATAGTTGCTTTTGCTTATTTCTTATTGTTGAACTAGTTTGCTTTACATAGGGTTTTTACTTGCTTTCTTAGGACTATCCATCGATCCTTGGCCCAAAAGTACTTAGGTTACCTAGTTTCAAGTTGCTTAATAGGGTTTGCTCATTAGATAGGTTTGCTTGAGTATATTAGCCTTAGATAGTTTCCTTCATTAGTTAGACTATACTCCTACCAGCCCTTCTACCTTTGGCATATATTTTGCTACAACTCTAAGTTTACTTACCTCGGGTTGACAATTTAATTGAGGGTTTTTAGTGTGTTTTTAGTGCATATAGAACACCCATCATTTTTGGCGTCGTTGTCGGGGAGTTGTCTCAAGGTAAGAAGTAGTTAGGAAATAGATCATTTCTGAACCTTAGCATTAGATTGGTGGCGGGGGAACTTTAAGACGAGAGGTAAGAACCTGGGCATCTGCTATTGCAGGCTCCCCCAAACCCAATGGTAGTTTTTCTTTTTGTTTTTGTTTACTTTCATGAATAGACCTAGAAACCAAATGGTAGTTTTTTCTTTTGTTTTTGTTTTCTTTCATGAATAAACCTAGAGATAGAAAAGGTAGATACATTAAATCTAAATTAGATCTTTCAACCAAGGTTCCTTCCAACCTTCTTGGGGGAAGGAACATTCCACTCATAATCTCCACAGACTGATACTGAAAAACAGGAGTTAGCTCAACCCAAAGAGCCAAAGTTGTCTTTGAAGAGACTAAGACAGGGAGCACTATAGAAAATAAAATTGAAGCATCAATAATAGTGGGACAGGAGGCAAGACCACTCAAGCCCTCCGTAGAACCAAACACCACAACCTTTGTTTTCTTACCACCACCAGGATATCCTAAATTTGTGGACATCATCTTTGTGTGAACCAAGTTTTATCAAATGGAAAGATGAACTCAGAAGCAACCATTAGCCTGAGGGAACTTTCTCAAATCCTAGCAGCAGCCAGGATTTCTTCTTTTCAAGAAGAACATATTTTTGCAGCAGCCAAAAGTATATCTACCTCTCCAGAAATATTAGAAGAATCAAGGTCATATGAGCTACAAAATGATTTTCCTTGACAAACTGTGAAGGAAGATGAAAAATTATGGACTACATACAATGGAGAGAAATCATTAAGACCTGAGGTTGAGGAGTTCTCAACATCCATCTCAGCAGATCCTTTATGTACTTCAGAAATCAAACATCCAGAAGAAAAGGATCTACACAACATGATGAAGGAGAGCATAGAAATTAGTGTTGATGAACATCAAGATTACATTGAATTTGGTTTCAAGAGGTCATCAGGACACAATACTATTCTCTTCTTCAACACCTTTTGATGCCCAAACAAGTAGGTTGGTTGGCTCTTCATATCTGGGTAATCACTGCGGTAACTTTTTCATACATGGATATGAGTATGTTTCTTATCTTGATCTACACATGGTTACATTAGAAGAGTTCTTACACTTGAATATATATTTTCCCTTTCTTTTTAGGTAGGGTAGGATAGTAAATAAAAGATGCATGTTGTTAGTTTAGCTTAGAGTCTAATGCAACCTCATTTTACATTTTCTTTTAATAAAATAACTATGAGATACATGTTCCAGTGACTTGATCTCATTAGTCTTTGATATTTTAGAGTGTGTTTTTTTTTCTAGAGACTTCTGTAGGTATTTATTTCACTAGGAGTAGATAGTTTCAAGGAAATATAAAAGAAGGATTTGTCTTCGAAACATTGCTATACTTGAACCTTGTTGTCTGATAAGCATCAAATGAATAATGACTTGATGTAATTAGCCATGTTTTTGCAAAGAATTTCATCTTATTTTTCTCAAGGCATCTTAAATAGTAGTTGCTCTTGAACCTTCACCACTATATAAGAAAGTGACATCGTAACCATCAAGCTTAGAGGTCTCTCGTACATTTTTCCCAAGAAACCTGAGTAAGTGAGTAAAGTATATTTATTAAAGAGTAACAAGGAGGTCTGATTAGCGGTTAGTCATGGAAACATCACAATAACTTACAAAAGAAGAAAGTGAGTTGAGCCTAGAGATACCTTTCTGTTCTTTCTCAATGGTACCATCCACTACACACTAAATAACTTGATTACATCATATCTTTAGATAGGCCACGTCCTCTTAAGTACCCCTTACATCAGGACAATCACTAAGGAATATATATAACGGAAAGTCATCCTCTACCATAAATACCATCCCAATAAAAGGAAAGAAAAATTTGTTTTCAGAGTTGTCCCCCCATCTTCTTGCATAAAGAAATCTTATACTAAAATATTAAAAGATGGAGGGCCAAACTCTGAGGGTGTAAGAAGCTAACCCGTCGGGATATTGAACAGGTCTGTTGGCAACAGGTATCGTCCTATGGTATGACTAGGTAAACCCGTCGGAGTATTGAACAGGCTTGCTGGCAACGGGGCATTCTACCTAGCGAGGATGATAATCTGACAAAAAATAAATAATAAATTTAAACTTGTCCTAATGTACGACATTACTTGTAGACAAAGATGACATGAATTATGTATGGTTAAGATAAGGTTAATGAACTCAATAAACTTTCCATTGGGAACTAACTCTGAGACTATCTTGAAACTCTCTTGCCTACCTCTTCTTATCTATATATAGGATCTTTTATCCTATAGGTGGGGCCATCTTCTAACCATCTCGTCAAACCAATCTGTGAAATTTATCTCTACACTTAACAAGCTGTAAATCTTTGACTATTAGGAGAACTGATTGGTTTCCTATATTTTTTATTGTGAGGTGTCATAATACTTAGGTGTGGGGGAGGGGTTCATGAGTTGACAAATGATAACATTGGCTAGAAGTAAATCTTTGTAAAAATTTTGTATTATTTTCATTATACAAGTTATTACATCAACAGTCATTTTATCTTGAAGTGTTAAACTCCCGTGTGCTATAAATTGTTGTATATGTCCTTAACATACCACTCTGTTGGTTTTTTTTTTGTTATAGGCTGTTCATTGTAGGTTTGATATTACATTTTTGTTATAGGCGGTTCATTGTAGGTTTGACATTACATGTTCTATGCAAGTGGATTGAGTGAGCATGGTGGAAAAATCAACAACAATGGAACACTCTTAGCTTGCCTCAACTCCTATTCACTATGTTCGTGGCCTCTGAGGAATCAAATTCCTCAGCCACAAAGATCCCAAGAGTTGGAGACCACTGATTTAAACACCACCAGTTGCCAAGAGCAAGCTATAACAGGGTTTTCAAAACTGAATTTCAGAACATCTCTGGAGCTAAGGGATACTCCAAGCAGTGGATAAAAGAGGAGCTAATCAACCCTCTCATAGTCATCACCAGATTGATTACATGTGAAGGTATATATTCCATCTTTAAAGCCTATCAATCTTGATTATTAGCTCACTTTCAGTTCTGTTGTAGGAAAATCTCCCTGCGGACAGGTAGATCGCCTCTAAGAGCTTGACCCTAACTCTAGACAGAAAATGCTTAACGTGGACACTGACTTCCTTTCAAATCTATCTAAGCTAACACATGGGAAGGAAGGATAATAGAAGTATCTCTTTATCGACGTTTGTCCCTGCACGCTCCTAGTTGCGCTTCGATTCTTTGCTTCTCGCTGGATCCTGTGGACAAAACAAGATACGACCACTTCCTACCCTATTGATATTAGCTTGAAAATAGATCTATCAGTTAATGATAAGTTCATGTGACATTATACACAAACTAGAAAGAAACAGGCCAAGCGTGTCATATTGATGAGAATAACGACAACAGTACTTACAATCGTAGATGCGAATGCGACAGCTTCGTAGAGTCCTCTTCGTCTAACCCTTGCCTGAAAGATCCACAACCTGGACAACAACAGCTTCACTGATCACTCTCCTTTGGTTGACTGTGTGTTTTATCCAAGATCATAAGTTTCATACTAGCAGTTCTTCCCCCTTTCCACCATCATAGAGCCTGCTTATATAGGTTAAGAGGAGCTTAACCTCTTGAGTTATCTTTAGAACAAGTTGGGAACTTCCTCCTTAGATTAGGGATCTCTTGATGAAACCAAGAATTCGAACACAACTGCCTCCTAATCTCGAAAGATCCTCCCCTTATTCTCCTCAACGGGCCAACTACTGCCTCAGATTAGATATTGCTCCCTTAGAAGGGGCATCAGAGCATTGTAGCACTTCCTGGTAAGATTTGGGGGTGCGAGAGCGCTCCTTCAGAGGGGGCAGGGGATCATTATAACGCTCCCTGAAGCCTTGTAGGCGAGCGCCAGCGCTCCTAGGGATGATATAGGGGAGCGCTCCCCCTCAAAACCTCTGTTTCAGAGCTCTCTTTAGGTGTCAAGAGTTATTTGACTTCAGCAAACCAGTTCTTCTTCTTAAAATCAAGCACATGCGATGTTTTTAAGTGTCTCCTTAGTGTCGTCGGCATGGCAGTATGCTCGAACATCATTTGCGACACTTGTGACCAACTTGCGACACTTGCGAAAGTTGTAAGGAGGATGCGACACTTACGATGATTGAGAGGAACATGCGACACTTATCCAACTGAGTAATTTTGACGTGTAACAGATTGCCCCCCAAAGTATGAAGTTAGATGATCAAAATATGGACCAGGGGCCAAATTTTGCTAAAATTTCAAAGTGCTCGAAATGCGACGAAAACAGTTCCATTGCGTCTGTCTCGTCTTCCTGATTCCGGTGGTATATTTACTTTCTCAAACAAAGTCCGTATGGAGAAGATATCGCGATCTGTTCGCCAAGCCAAACAGGGAAAAAATTGATGTTGACTGTACCTGTCCGTACAGTCCGTACAGGGCACGTGGAATGTCCATACAGGACACATGGCAGGTCTATACAGGACATGTGGCAGCTCCAAGTGATGACACGTGTCAGGAAAATTTGGACTTTTTGGCGCACAGTTGGGCCAATTCGAAGGTGACACGTGTCACCACTGGAAGGGTGACACGTGGCACAGATGACGTCAGCATTTGACGTGGCGACCGTACGATGATGTGGCAGGTGACAGAGCCGTACGGAGGTTGACAAGTGGAAAGTTGACGTGGGCTAATCGGTAGTTGACACGTGGAAAGCGTTGGTTGGTTGACAGTTGGCAAATGGAGAGCTGACACGTGTCCTTCGGTGGCGAATGGTGTGAGGACACGTGGGCCAATCCGTGGGCACCACGTGTCACTCGGTTATTGGTTGGTTTGTTTTATGTAAAATGTATTGGAGGTCGCGGGGTTCAACCCCCGGACCTCCCCCCAGCATAGCGCCTTTGCATGACTAGCCCGACCATTACGCCCGCACTTTGTTTCTTAACACATAAGCTTTTGCAATTTATTTGAATTCGAAGTTTTGTATATGTGGGCGGGGGGTCGAGCTGGGGCTTAACCCCAGCCCGCGGTCTTATGTTAATGCCATGTGACCCGTGGTATAAGCGGAACGCGCGAGGGGTAATACGAATAGTTTAAACCCGTGGTTGTATTACATTAATATATGACCATATAAACGGAGGATTAGTGCGGTTATGGTTGTGGTGTTATGTGTGACCATGCGCGTTGGGGGGTTTTTATATGTTATGCCCGCGGTCCTATGTGTTAAACCATACGACCATGTTATATAGCCTGACGGATATGTGCACGCAGATTGTTTAAATTGGTTATGTAACGGTTTAGCCCATTTCTACATTTGCGCGAGGTCGTATGACCATGTGCCCAGGTGCTAGGCGGTTAGGGGCTGGAGGCACCTTAACCGTCCTATGGTTTGCACCGTTGGCACGGTTGCACCCGGTGCCAGGTTTTAACGTGTATTTTGGAGCGTGTTCTTGGTTCATGCACACAGAGGTGCGTTTTGGCGAACCAGTTTCAGAAAGCTTGAAGGAGGAAAATGGAGGAGGCCTAACTTCTTCATCTTTTGGTTGTTTGAGGTGCCGTAAAAGCCCAGCTAGGGGTTTTTGGACGTCCTAGATCCATCGGTGCTGTTTTCAAGGCCATTTGAAGACTTCTTCTATAATTTTTTCACCATTAAAGTTTCAGCAAGCTCCAGGGAGCTTGAATCCCTCATTAATGGAGGACATGGTTTGGTGAGCCTATGTTTGTTTTCTGTGATTGAATAATCATTTTTGGCTAATTGATATGCTCTGAACACATTGGGAAAGGTTTCAGAGGTTGTTGAGGACTTTTACAGGTGTTTTTTCCAAAGAGAATCTCAGGGAAGCTTATGGCCACATGTAGAAGAGGTCATGCCCAGATGAGCCATGATCCATTTTCAGAGTTCTATTAGTCATTTTTTGGGTTTTTATGTGTTCTGATCTCAATGGTACAGTCTGTTTTTCCATTGGAGTTGAGAAGCAGCTTGTAAAAGAAATTTTGACAAATTAATCCCAGAGAGCCAAGTCCATTGATGGAGGCTCAAGGAGATGTAGCCCGGAGGGGGGTGAACTCCTTTATCAACTTGTTCTTGTTGTGAGTTTGATGGTTTATTTATTGCAAGTATTGTTGCTGTGTATTTATTTGAAGTACATATTTAACCATTTACAAGAACATTTCCTCATACAAAAACATTTAAAGGAAGAAGCATGAACTTAACACATAAGTTTATATTGCATATTTTAACACATGAAACAAGGTCCTGTAAAGTTTATTTTTATGAAGTAGAGGGTGCTTGCATAGCATAACAAGTCAGCCTTCTATTTTCAGATCAGGTGGTATCAGAGCATAAGTTTGTTTTGCTCATGTGTTTGCCATTGATAGCTTGAGATTTAGCT
>ML777084.1:841595-856911 GCA_009831015.1 Picea engelmannii
AGCATGCACAAGGCATTGTTGAGCCTATTGTTGTTGAAGAGAGGCCTAAGTATTGTGGTCTTGGATATGAACGAATTGATGGAGCAAATTCCAAAGTCGAGGAGACAAGGGAAAAAGTTCCAAGGTTAAATTTTGTTTCAAGTCCACCTCCTCAAGAAGGCTTTAAAGGTGAAAGTTTAATCCCTCCAGCATGCAAGGCTTGTGTTCAAGATGAATGTGAATGTGTGAAACAAAAGAGTTGTGATAGTGATGAGGACAAGAACATTGTTGATGGTCTTCAAAGGAGAGCTTGTACCTCTTCAGATTCACCTCCTCAAAGAGGCGATAAAGGTGAATGTTCAAGGTATAATTCTGCTTATCATTCAGTCGCTTTTGATTATGTTAAACATGATAAATTTGGAAGAAAGAATCCTTGTACATATTGTGGTTTGTATAACCATCATGTTTCAAAGTGTTGGAAAAGATTAACCGCTTTCAAGAAACTCTATAAGCAAAGACAGCGTGAAAAGAGGTTGCAAAAGGTTTGCACTCATTGTCAGAAGCGGGGACATCTCATCGACCAATGTTGGAGGTTGCATCCAACCACTCATCCACGGCATAAGAAGCAGTTGGATAAAGAGTTTGGCGAGAATGGAAGAGGAGATTCCATCATCGATGTGAGTCAAGATGATTCACAAGAGGACGAGGTTCAGTAGAAAAAGTCACCGTTGAGTTGGCTTGGTAAGAAATGGTTGGATTTCTTGAGCAAGTGAGGCTTGCGTTTTTCTGTTGTAAATGCACTTTTCAGTGTTATGTGTGCATTTATGGGAAGCATGATAAGTTGCAGCCATTTATATTTTTTTTTATTCAACTCTTATGTACCCACATGTTTCGGGGTTGTACTTATGTTTGTACTGGAAGGAGAGTTGAAGAGTCATGAACATGCATTTGATTTTATGTATGTGTAAGCAGTGAACCTGGTGATAGTTCATCATGAGTGATTCATGATTGTTACATGATTATGTATCATGTTTGTCGACTTGTCATTTTGGAAGGTTGAGATGTTTCAAATGAGTCTCGACTGGTGTTGATGATTTTCTGACGACTATGTTGTGTCGATCGTGTTTTTCGACTTGTGTTTATTCGATGGTGTTTGTTGACTTGAAAGATGATTTTGAGTACACCATGATGCAAGAAAACGCCATGTGCTTTGATAAAGTACAAGATGTGACAGTTGTTTGAAGAGAAAAAGACTTTGTTGGCACCATTTTTCAGTCTTGTATAATTTGTTTTCAAGATTGATGGTTTTCTTGGCTTGTGACAAGATGTCGCAGGATAGTTTTTGCAGCCATTGGAGAGCTGATTGTATTGATGCCAAATAGTTCTAAAGAGGGACTTGATTCTCAGTGGGAAGGTTGGCAGTCTTCCAAGCACAGAGAGAGCAGTGGGTCAGCAGCAGCCAGAGAGCAGTGGTTGAAGGACACAGTCAGTTGCAGTGCACGGCATGTCAAAGTATTCAGGTGATTGTCGAAAGGATTTTGATATAACTTGAAAGCAGATAGATAAGATTTTGTGGGTCCAAAATCCTTTCAGTGGGAAGGTGTGATCAAAATCTGGACCAGGGGCCAAATTTTGCTCAAATTTCAAAGTGCTCGGAATGCGACAAAAACAAATCCATTATGTCTGTCTCGTCTTCCTGATTCCGACGGTATATTTACTTTCTCAAACAGAGTCCGTATGGAGAAGATATCGCGATCTGTTCACCAAGCCAAACAGGGAAAAATTTGATGTTGATTGTACCTGTCCGTACATTCCGTATAGGACATGTGGCAGGTCCATACAGGACACGTGGCGGCTCTAGGTGATGACACGTGTTAGGCAAATTTGGACTTTTTGGCGCACAGTTGGGCCAATTCGAAGGTGACACGTGTCACCACTGGAAGGGTGACACATGGCACAGATGACGTCAGCATTTGACGTGGCAACCGTACGATGATGTGGTAGGTGATAGATCCGTACGACGGTTGACAAGTGGCAAGTTGACGTGGGCTAATCGGTAGTTGACACGTGGCAAGCGTTGGTTGGTTGATAGTTGGCGAATGGAGAGATGACACGTGTCCTTCGGTGGTGAATGGTGTTAGGACACGTGGCCCAATCCGTGGGCGCCACGTGTCACTCGGTTATTGGCTGGTTTGTTTTATGTAAAATGTATTGGAGGCTGCAGGGTTCGACCCCCGGACCTCCCCCCAGCATAGCGCCTTCGCATGACTAGCCCGACCATTACGCCCGCACTTTGTTTCTTAACACATAAGCTTTTGCAATTTATTTGAATTCAAAGTTTTGTATATGTGAGCGGGGGGTCGGGCTGGGGCTTAGCCCCAGCCCGCGGTCTTGTGTTAATTCCATGTGACCCGTGGTATATGCGGAATGTGCGCGGGGTAATACGAATAGTTTAAACCCGTGGTTGTATTACATTAATATATGACCATATAAACGAAGGATTGGCGCGGTTATGGTTGTGGTGTTATGTGTGACCATGCGCACGGGGGGTTTTTAAATGTTATGCCCGCAGTCCTATGTGTTAAACCATACGACCATGTTATATAGCCCGACGGATATGTCCGCGCGGATTGTTTAAATTGGTTATGTAACGGTTTAGCCCCTTTCTACATTTGCGCGAGGTCGTATGACCATGTGCCCAGGTGCTAAGCGGTTAGGGGCTGGAGGCGCCTTAACCGTCCTACAGTTTGCACCGTTGGCGCGATTGCACCTGATGCCAGGTTTTAACATGTATTTTGGAGTGTGTTCTTGGTTCATGCACACAGAGGTGCGTTTTGGCGAACCAGTTTCAAAAAGCTTGAAGGAGGAAAATGGAGGAGGCCTAACTTCTTCATCTTTTGGCCGTTTGAGGTGCCGTAAAAGCCCAGCTAGGGGTTTTTGGACGTCCTGGATCCATTGGTGCTATTTTCAAGGCCATTTGAAGACTTCTTCTACAATTTTTTCACCATTAAAGTTTCAGCAAGCTCCAGGGAGCTTGAAGCCCTCATTAATGGAGGACATGGTTTGGTGAGCCTATGTTTGTTTTCTGTGATTGAATAATCATTTTTGGTTAATTGATATGCTCTAAACACATTGGGACAGGTTTCAGAGGTTGTTGAGGACTTTTACAGGTGTTTTTGCCAAAGAGAAGCTCAGGGAAGCTTATGGCCACATGTAGAAGAGGTCATGCCCGGATGAGCCATGATCCGTTTTCAGAGTTCTATTAGTCATTTTTGGGGGTTTTATGTGTTCTGATCTCAATGGTACAGTCTATTTTTCCATTGGAGTTGAGAAGCATCTTGTAAAAGGACTTTTGACAAATTAATCCCTAAGAGCCAAGTCCATTGATGGAGGCTCAAGGAGATGTAGCCCGGAGGGGAGTGAACTCCTTTATCAACTTGTTCTTGTTGTGAGTTTGATGGTTTATTTATTGCAAGTATTGTTGTTGTGTATTTATTTGAAGTACATATTTAACCATTTACAAGAATATTTCCTCATACAAAAACATTTAAAGGAAGAAGCATGAACTTAACACATAAGTTTATATTGCATATTTTAACACATGAAGCAAGGTCCTGTAAAGTTTATTTTTATGAAGTAGAGGGTGCTTGCATAGCATAACAAGTCAGCCTTCTATTTTCAGATTAGGTGGTATCAGAGCATAAGTTTGTTTTGCTCATGTGTTTGCCATTGATAGCTTGAGATTTAGCTATTGGTTTTTGTGCAAGTTTTGTGTTGAAGTTTGATATCTTGCAAAGATGGTAGAAGCTTCAAGCATTAATAGTTCTCATACATTTTCATTATCTAAAGAATAAATTATAATCATGAGAGATTTGATGAAAGAGATGTGTGAAGACAGAAATGTGCGCATTGTTCTTGAAGAGAAGTTGATGGCCATGAAGCAGGAGAAAGACCATCTTTTGCAAAGGTTGCATGAGATGGAGATTCAACTCCATGAGGCAAAGGAAACCCTTACCAAGTACATGCATGAACATAAGGTATGCAGAGTATTGGCTCAGTGCAGAGGTTCAGAAGATTATGATATGTGCAAATGACAAAGTTTTGTGTTCGAGGGCGACTCTAAGAAGTGTTGGATGATGTTCTCAAGAGACTGTTTGGCTTGCTCCTTTCAATTTTTTCCCCATCCAGATAGATGAGTACCTCTTTTTGGTTTAATGAGCTCGAGGAGGATAACACGTGCTCAATATAACTCACCTTCGGTAAGTTCCTCTTCCTTTGTTTAACGAACCGGGAGAAGTAAGGGTTCGGTCCCATATGGGTCTGTTGATGTGTGTTTTAACGAGTCCAAAGACAGAAAACTCGAAGGTTTTTCGGGATTATAGAGTTTGGAAAAACACTTAAAAGAGAACTCTCTCAGTTCATTTTTTGTAAAGTAGTCCAATGAGACCGAAAAAGGGTTAAACTATCGCTCGGAGGACGCCCTTTCTGACCTTTTAACGAGTGTGAAAGGAAGCATGATCACTCGACAATCTTTTCATATTTAGAAAGTATGAAAAGGGTTTAAATGAGACTCCAGGGGGGTTCCTTTTTCGTGTGTTCGTATCCATATAGGTCTGAAAAAGAGATAAAAGTGTACCCGGTTACGTTCTCATATTGTCGAGCTCAAGAACAAACTAAGACTATGCTCATAAGTGCGACAAGGTGAATAATTCATCAAAACTGCCAGGAAACCTGTGATGCCAGAACTACAAACCAGGGTTTAGTGAAGCCATTATATCATTAGAGAAACCCAAAAAATAACCATACCTTATAAAAAATGAAAATTTATAAATAACAATTGATTTGAAATTCATTTACCATTTCATTTTGGAAGGATTTTTGGAGTAGTGGAGAATCTCATTTTGAAGTAGATCTTGTTTTTCTTGCTGCCGGAGCTACGGTTCACCCTTTTGCTCACCGTTTGACCAGGTCGGTGTCCATCTCTTTCTCTTTCAATTGCATGGTTTCACATCCATTTTAATAGCATTATTTATTTTAAAACACGAAGCCCTAAGTCACCCCAATTAGAACCAAATCGGCCTCTTTTAAAAATTAATGAAAAAGGGGAATTCTTTTACAAACAATGCTTTAGATAAGGATGGTTAAGATGTCAAAACCCTTGTGGTCAATTAGATAGGTCGTTTTTAGTAAAAGAACTCATAAAAATTCTTCCCAAATTCCCACGCAGCCCCCAAAGTCATTTTGAATTTTTAAAACGTTTTTATCATTGTTTGATAAATGTTAAATGTTTAGGAGAGGGCGTGGCAGTTAAAAAGAGTGAGTGGTTGCTTTTAAATGATGTGGGGATCTTATTTCATGTTTTAAATTGCTTTTGAAAATTGTCGAAATTGCCAAAACGTGGAAATAACGAATTCTTTGATTTTTTGTTTTGTAGGTAACTTCGGAAATCATGATTGAATGGAAAGAGAGGGAACATGAGATGGATGACTTAGCCGCCCTACGGAGTCCTCATACGCGGTCCGCTTTGCGATCTTGTGATTTTCTCAAGTTCTTCAAGTTACAAAAAATGAAGAGAGAGATTTTATTGCTCGAGCATATGATTGGCCTCTGGGACGTTGCAGAACAAGGGTTCCGAATCAGCACACAACTTTTAACCATTGAGTTAGAAGACAAGTACTTTTTGACCGGTCTCTCGAAAAGAGGGGTCCCCATATCTTTCACTGGGCAGAGGGCGCTACCTGAACAAGTGGACGTGTATCTGGCACGCCACTACATCCCAGGAGCAAGGTTGGTAGGGGGCAGGATCCCTATCAAGGATATTCGAGATTTGCCCCTCTGGTCTATACTATTTGCTATCACAAGCGTGATAGGCAGCACTAGCGCCCATCTGGCATCAAGATCACAGGTGGCTTACGGTGTTCAGTGTTTGGAACCAACATTGTTCAACTAGAGTGCAGCGTTCCTTCGGAATGTGAAGGAACAGATCTCATGGTGCAGGACTGGTCAGAAGCAGTTTGGCTATGGCTCATTTTTTGTCTCATTTTTTCTAGAGTGCATCCCTCAGATACAGCCTTAGATAGCACTGGCGATACGACCAGTGGATGAACCTAGGATGGAGAGGTGGACTAGTCTATCTCCAAGGCTAGTTTCGGAGTCAGAGTTCCATTTCACTGGCAATTTCTTTGTCTGGCTGAGACGGTAGTACCTTTGGATAGAGGACTTCCCTTATGCCGATGTAGATTTTCGCAGGAGCATGGACTTGATTTTGCCCGCGGGGGAAGACTGGGATGAGTCAGGTAAGAGACTGAGTCATACCTTGTCTAGTTTTTGTTTTAAGTTTTTGATGTATATATTTTTTTGGGGGGTATGTAAAAGAGTTTTAACAGATGTATTGTTTCCAACATGCAGACAAGGGAGCAGTGCGCCCAACTGATATACCGGTACCAGGACGTCGCGGAGGTGCCCTGGTTGCAGCAGATCTGGAAGTACCAGCAATAGGTCTCTGGGAGGTTGAGAGGAACCTCCAAGGCCTTACGATGGGTATCCCTCCTCTGCGGAGGGGGGAAGTGCCTTTACATCTGCAGCAGCACACTGTAGGGGTACCGGAGAATATCAATTCTCTGTTGAGGCGCGTAGTGCGTGCAGTAGTGTGTTACTCACAGCACAATGTAGTGCGGGGAGATTAGAGTCTCTTCGGTGATCATATTTTGTATGCCTTGTCAGGCAACGTTGTATGGGTGGAAAGACCCAATATTTTTCTCTTCTACATACTTTTTGATGTAATGCAAACATTTCAGTCACGCCATATATATATATATATACAGTTTCGAGTTTTTATGATGCCAATGATTTGTACATGATGATGTCTGTGATGTGTTTTAATTTACATGTAATGTACAGTTTGCTTTCCTTGAATCTTATATGTGGGCAAGATACCGATCCATGATATAGTTAGCTAATGAATCCGAAACACTATTAAGTTCTCTCGGAATGTGTCTATATTCAATGTAATCGAACATTTGTTCAAGACGACGAACTTGCAAGTGTAGACGTAGCAGGATAGGACTACGGATAACGTAGATGTGGTTGAGTTGATAAACCACGAGTTGGGAGTCTAAGTAAATAATGATACGGGAGATACCTAGGGAGGAGGATTGGGTCAATAGTCCAATGACAGCGTGATATTCTGCCATATTGTTGGTTGTTGGTCCTAAACAGATGCCTCCTGAACTCACCACCTCATCAAATTGGTAAATAACCCAAGCTGCTGAAGCAATGTTCTGGGTATGTCGGCTGGCGCCATCCGCGAACCCAAAAAAGATAGGAAAGGAAGACGTCATCTGTGCATGAAAACACAGGCACAGTCATGAGTGGCAACAGTAAAGACTCGAGCACGCAAAAGAAATAGACACACCAAACTAAAATACAGTAGTGTACAAAGTACGGATGCTAGATGATCTAGGCATAGTACTTCTTAAGGTAAAGCCCGTTTTGAGGCTCTCACAGGGAAATTCCATCCTGATCGACTAATTTGTAGGCACCTTTATGTAAGATATGCTTCACGAAGTAAGGACCGTGCCACATGGGTTCTAACTTTCCTGTCCCCAATTTATCGTGAGCTTGGTCGTAAACGATGACTAAGTCTCCTTCTGCGAAAGTCCGAGGGTGGACGGATTTTTCATATTGACTTTTAATTCGTTTCTGATATGCCTCATTGACGAGAGCAGCATCGCGACGTGTTTCGTCCAATTTGGATAGATACAACAATCGTTCTTCTTCAGTAGAAGTATGGGGCAGGAGTTCTACTTTCAGTTTGAGTGATGGAATCTCACACTTGATTGGTAGGACGGATTCAATGCCATAGACCAATTGGAAAGGAGTAAATCCAGTTGAAGTTTTCACAGAGGTGTGATAGGCCCAGAGAGCGGAGAACAGTTGTAAATGCCATGATGTTTTGTTTTCCCCTACCATGCGTTGAATCATGGCTTTTAGGAATTTGTTGATAGCCTCAACTTGTCCGTTCACCTGAGGGTAGTAAGGGGATGAGTTTTCATGGTGAAAACCCAATTTGACATGTAACTCGCTCATCATCTGGTTTTTGAAGTGTGCACCATGGTCAGTGACAATCGCACGCGGTACACCAAAACGAGTTATGATGTGTTTGAAGAGGAATAGAGCTGCAGTACGACCATCATTCAGTAAGGTAGGCATAGCCTCAGCCCATTTGGTGAAGTAGTCGATGGCGAGGATGATGTAACCGTGCCCCCCGGCTGAGGTAGGTTTACACTGCATGAAATCGATGCCCCATTTGGAAAAGGGGTCGATGGCGATAATGGGATGCAACGCCATAGGGTGAGTGCATGCCTTCTTGTTAAATATTTGGCAGGGTGGGCATTTTTTGACAGCCTCGATGCAATCTTTGAAAATCGAGGGCCAAAAGTAGCCGGCACGTAGAATTTTTTGGGTTGTGGCCATCCCGGAAAGGTGACCGCCACAGGCGCCAAGGTGACAATCGTTTAAAACGCGTTCAGCCTCTTTGTGAATCAGACATCGCCGAAGGATGGTGTCAATACCACGACGATACAAAGTGTCACCGAGAATGATGTAGCGGCGAGAGTGGTGACGAATACATCGACGCTCTTCGCGAGAGATGTTGGGCTGAAAACGTTGGGTTTGGAGGTACAGGAGAATGTCTCTGTACCAAGGATCAGAGGTGTTGATGAGGAAGAGAGATTCATCGGGGAGAGAATCTCTAGGTTCAATGTTTTCATCGGCACGAGGGAGAACACAGATGAGCTCGGCAAACACCAGGGATTTTTTGGCTTTAGCCTTCATAAACTCGAGATCGAATTGTTGAAGAATAACGATCCATTTTGAATATTTTCCCCCAAGTACTTGACGTGTCAAGACGTGGTACATAGGGTTGGAGTCTGGGATTACCGTGGTGGTGCGTAATAAGATGTAGTGGCGGAACCTTTGGACAGCGATGACGGTTGCCAAAGCCAGTTTCTCAACATGCGAATATCTGAGTTCGGGTCCAGATAAAATCTTGCTCAGATAATAAATCACGTGTTCTTTGTCGTTGGGGTCTTCTTGAACTAACATCATCACGATGGTGGAAGTAGAAGCGGCCAAGTAAAGGATATAATCCTTTGTGTATTCAGGAGGATGTAACAAAGGCGCATGGGTCAAAGCATGATTGAGATCGTCGAATGACCGTTGAGCGGCGTCGTCCTAGATGAAAGGGACGTTCTTTTGCAGTAACCGCATAAATCCTTTAGTGATCTCGGCATAATTGCAGATGAAACGACGAAGAAAGTTTGATTTGCCTTGCAAACTATGGAGTTGGGTTAAATTGGTGGGTGGAGGTAAGGTTAAGATGGCCTTGATCTTTAAGGGATCCACCCTGATCCCATCTTTGGAGACAATGAAACCGAGGAGTCGACCGGATTCGACAGCGAAAATGCATTTGTGTGGGTTCAGACGAATACAGTAGAACCTACATCGCAAAAAAATCGCGCGTAAATGATCTATGTGATCAGATCGATTTAGCGAATGTGCAGGTAAATCATCGAGATATGGTTCTGCTATATGTTTGATGTCATGAAAAGCATACGACATGGCTCGCTGGAAAGTAGCCCCATCATTTTCAAGGCCAAAAGGTAGCTTTCGGTAGGCGAAATTTCCCCAAGGGCAGATGAAGGCTGTCTTGTGTTGATCCGCAAGAAAGATTTCAATCTGGTTATATCCAGAAAAGCCATCCATGAAAGAGAAGATTACGCTCCCTGCGTAATTATCGATGATTTGGTCGATGAAGGGCATAGGGTAGTTGTCCTTGGGACAGGCTTTGTTGAGATCTGGATAGTCAACGCAAACACGGATGGTCCCTTGTTTCTTAGCAACCGGAACAAGGTTGGAGACCCATTCGGTTAAAGGGACAGGACAGATGAAGCTAGATTTTAGAAGTTTTTCAACTTCTGCCTTTATAGTTGTGATTTTCTTGGGATGAACCAGGCAAAGCTTTTGCCGAACCGGTTTCGCGTCAGGGTAGTTTTTAATTTCGTGTACGACGATTGAAGGGTCAATCCCTGGCATTTCCTCGTAACTCCATGCAAAGACATCGTGGAATTATTTGAAGAAAGTGGTGTAAGAAACCACTTCATTGGGTGTGCAATTAGCACCAAGGTTGATGTTTTCCACGACACCTTCTTTGATTGAAATGTCAATCTTGATCGTGGTGGAGATGTTACCCATGTTCCCCTCAGAGAGAGTATCTTGTGTGAGGATAGGAGATTGCAGAGCTTCGGTAACATCGAGAGGGAAGATAGATCGTATGTCTTGGTGGATTTCTTCCAAAGGTGGAAGAAAATAGGATCGATGGTGGTTATCATCCCAGGGAAGATCGTCAATGCTAAGCATTTCCATGATGGATTCGTCCGAAGGAAAAATGTGGGAAATGTAATCGACGGTAGATGATAGGGAATCCAACCACGAGGGCACCGAGTAAGTATCGGGTGCCAATGAATGTGAAGTGTTCGAAGAGGGAGAGGTAGATTGAATGGCTATGTATGCAGCCTCGGCTGGGTTGGGTGACATAGTGTCACCGAGCACATCGAATTCCAGAGGACTAGGCACAACCCAAGGGTCAGATGATTCCAGGGATTGATAAGGCATAGTCGAGATCATATTGACAACGGCAATATGATGTGTAGTAGGTGGAAGTGGTGTAGGGAAAGTACCCATGAGGCTAGAATCTTTCAATAAGCCAACACCAACGCTTTCATACGTAACCGGGTGATCTCCCAGAAAAGGAATGTTGTTGGTAGTAGGGATGCGAGCGTCGGGTGTACAGAAATCAAGCTGATCAACGATAACAATTTTGACTTGATGGGGGAATTGTACACATCGAAACACCGATGAGGCGAGGACAGTCATAGCATAGAACCAACTTCTTCCAAGTAGTAGGTTGTAATCGAGGGGAGCATCGACCACCTCGACGTCAACGGTAACAGTTTTTCCGCCCAACTGAACGGCTAAGGATTGTAATAATCTGTGAGGATGAAAACCTCGTCCATCAAAGGCGCGTAACATGGTAGCGGATTTTTTAAGGGCCAGTGATTTCAAACCTTTCCAACAGGCTAGAGACATGACACAGGTGGAGGCTCCCTCATCCAGGATAGTCCGGTGGATTTTTTTATTTTGAACAACAACATCGATTTGGACAGCTAGCTGGTGGGAGAGTCATGGTTGATGATCATCCAGATTAAATGTGATGTTGTTTGATGACTCAGGATCAAAAGCACCGATGGTGGCTAAGAGTTTTCTACGTTGGTTGGGGCAATGTTGTAGAACTTCCAAGGCGGACATGGCACACGGGGCTTGGGCCAAATATTCTACAATGTTGTAATTTTGGGCCGCCCGTGAATTAGGATTGAAGGTAGATTTCCAGATGGTGCTCTTAGGAGGGTGTAGGATAGAGTCAAAAGAAGGTTTCTCGATCTGGAGTGGCCCGGATGGAGGGCTAATAGACGAAGGATTGACGAAGGATGGCAACGTGTCTGAGGGAGAACAGTTAGCAATCTTCATTTTATTAGGTTTAACTGGCGTGTCATATGTCACAGAGCGAGTAGTTAGATTAACTATGTTAAACATGTAAATGTGGGCACTTATCGAGGCCTCATCATGGGGTTGGTTGGAACTGCCCCCCAGCGTGGGGGTTTGTGCAACCAGAGATTGTTGCTGCGGAAAAGGCTAAGTGAGCACAACAGGTTGTGAATTTCCCTTGAAGAGTTTGGCCACTTCATCGTGATGTGGGCAGTCTCGAGTGTAGTGATCGTCACCACAAATGAGACATGGGAATTTTGGTTTTCGTTGTGGTTGTTTTCCGGCAGCAGGGGTTTGTGGTTGGGTTTTGGGTTGTTCGTTGTTATTGTTCTTCTTTGGTTTGTTTCTCGCTTTCTTCTTGCCCCCAAGTTGTTGTGAAGGGGTTGATTGGACCGCATTCACATCAGAGACCTGAGTTTGAGGGGGGGTAGAAGAGGGTGAAGTCGAACTGGGAGCGGCCGCCGAAGCGGGCCGCTGGATTGTTTCAGTAGACTAGGTGGCAGATTGGGTTTTGACAGAGACAATAACTCCATCCGCATGCGAAGAAGTCGATGGTTTGGATGGATCGTTAGTGGCACGGGTAGCATTCGGTATCAACTCATACAGAGTACCATATTGTGAATAGACTAAGTCTAAGTATTGAGCTCGGGCAATGGCTTCTTCTTCGGTGACGACACCACCCATGGCAACATCACGAGCAATCTGGGGTAACAGTGATTTCGTGAACCATTACGCTAACAATTGGTCAGGAATGACCACTTTGATTATCCTTCGTCGTCGTCTCCATTCATGGATATGATCGGAGATATGTGCAGAAGTTGTCTGACAAAGGGAGGTTAATAGTTCAGTACCCGTCTCGTATAGAATGGGTAGTTGGAAGTGCGTGAGGAAGGACATGGCGAGGGATTTGAAATCGTGAAAATATGTCTGTGGTAATTCAATATACCATTTCGCTATGAAACCCGTAAGTGTTCGTTGGAAAAGACGCAAACGAATCGAATCGTCCATGAGGGATTTGGATCAACACCACAAATGGAAGGTCATCACATGGTTTTTCGGGTCTTCTCCAGATTTTTCGTCGAATTTTTTGATATCAGAAGGAAGTTTAGTTGGAATGTCTAGCCAAACCGGAGAATGATAAATAGGATCATTCGTTAATCGAGAAAAGTCTGGAAGGTCCAGGGTAGCTAGAAAAGGTAGTTGTCGGTTAACCTGTGGGTAATGTTGGTGTGGCAGAGGGACACCAGTGGGGCCCAATACTGGGTTATGTGGATAATTATAACTCGTGGACCCTCTCATGTGAGGTTGGTTTTGACCAAGGTACACAGGATTTGAGATGTTTTGAGAAGCATGTGTGAGCGGAGGATAACAGGATGGGTTTTGTGGATTATAGGGTGGGTTTGGCATTTGTCCATAAGGGGGTTGTTGCGGAGTCTGAACATTTTTTCCTGTGGAGAACTGTGGGTTTCCTTGAAAAGGGACGCTCCACGGATTGGGTGTGGTGGACACATTTTGTCCGTGTGGTTGATGGTAGACTCCGGATTGAGGCTGCCCCCCAGCATGAGGGTCTTCTCCGGATTTTTCGTCGAATTTTTTGATATCAGAAGGAAGTTTAGCTGGAATGTCTAGCCAAACCGGAGAATGATAAATAGGATCATTCGTTAATCGAGAAAAGTCTGGAAGGTCCAGGGTAGCTAGAAAAGGTAGTTGTCGGTTAACCTGTGGGTAATGTTGGTGTGGCAGAGGGACACCAGTGGGGACCAATACTGGGTTATGTGGATAATTATAACTCGTGGACCCTCTCATGTGAGGTTGGTTTTGACCAAGGTACACAGGATTTGAGATGTTTTGAGAAGCATGTGTGAGTGGAGGATAACAGGATGGGTTTTGTGGGTTATAGGGTGGGTTTGGCATTTGTCCATAAGGGGGTTGTTGCGGAGTCTGAACATTTTTTCCTGTGGAGAACTGTGGGTTTCCTTGAAAAGGGACGCTCCACGGATTGGGTGTGGTGGACACATTTTGTCTGTGTGGTTGATGGTAGACTCCGGATTGAGGCTGCCCCCCAGCATGAGGGTGTCCCCCGAATGGAATTTGTCCTCCAGTGGGAGGATGCCCCCCAGCATTAAGGTTCCCCCCAGATGGAATTTGTCCTCCGGTGGGAGGATGCCCCCCAGTTTGAGGTAGAGTTCCTGGGATTTGAGAGATAGACGTCAATGACTGACCGGTGTCGCCGATCGGGTTAGGACCACCAAGACCGGTCCCTCCGGGTTGTTGTATAGGTATGGAACTTCCCGGTATAACTTGGGTAGTGGTTTGGGCAGTGGTGGAAGTAGAAGCATTCAGTGCCCTGAATCCAAAAGGAAGTGTAGGTCTTGGTGTTATAGGGGTGCCAATCGGAGCTTGATTAACTATTGCGTTATCGGCGGGGATAGTCAGAATGTGTGGGACCATTGTCGAATGGGCCGTCTGGAGGGGAATAGTAGACCTTGGGCCAACGGACGGTGTGTTTGAACCAACGGTTGGTGTGGCTGTAAAAGTGGTGGTACCGGTGAAATGATTTGGAGGTACGGTGTAAGGAAAAGGTACGTCAGCACCTTCTCTTGTTCCATAAAGATCTTGCACCAGTCGTGGTGGACTGCAAACAACGTCTGCGGTCCAAAAAGGGTCATTGGCTAAAGGGTTTTGAGAAGACCCAGCCGAAATGTCAGAACGGTTGACGACAACAAATTCTCCAGCGGAATTCAGGTGCAGGATCTGTCATTCGTATCCCTCCGGAATGCGGTAAGCTTCCAGAGATTCTGAAACAATTCAAAAATTCTCCAAAGGAATGGGAACTTCTTCCTGGAAAGTTGTAGTATTTTGAACCTCGCTCTGTTGAGGAGATTCCTCCGTGGAATGAGGGGGTAAAGGGGTGTTTCCTTCCATATTTTCTGGAGGAAGTCCCTGTAGCCTCCACGAGCGGCATGGAGGGTCGATGTTGGCGGAAAAGAGTCAGTGAAAGAAATCTATGGCCAACTAACGAAAAGAAACAGCACATGCTAAAGAATATAAGAATCACAACTAGGCAAACATGACCTTCTTTTGATGACCGTACTAGTTGGTGATGAAATCCAACGTCGCATGATCAAGTCCAGAAGGGGCGGGGATAGGGTGGAATAGTTACAATGGCGACCTGCTTAACAGACTTACACCTTGGTGCAAGCTTCCACGCAGTAATTGTGGATTTACCCTCCAAGGAGCCCGAGTGAGTTTGACCAATGTATGCTCCAGGTACAGTGAGACTTCCCATCACCGTCACCTTGTGTAAGACCCTAAATATTATGGCCACTAAGGTTACCAATTCGCAGTCAGCCCCTGGGCGGGAACAGTCGACAGTCTGATCCGAACGTACGGGCAGGGTATCAAGCCCGAAATCAACTAAAAGGCTTCCACGCAGTAATTGTGGATTTACCTTAAAGTGATCCCATAATACGATCTGACCACCACAATCAGTTAAACCACGGAGGGTTAGTCCCCGTAGCTTACCCGAATGCGACCTCGTGCGTAACCCCTGAGTGAGAGGGAGATCCCAGGCAGACTGATACGATAACTGGATTTGACTCTCCCTAACTCAGGATGCTAGTGTTTATTTTGGAAACTTTGGAGAGTTATGCTCACAGCCTAATCCAAAGTACTAAGCCTATTCTACTGTTGGTGGAGGATCCTAGAAAAGAAAAGTTCTGAATAATTTTTA
>ML777084.1:871744-894025 GCA_009831015.1 Picea engelmannii
AAAGCCAATTAAGAAATATCCCAAACACCTAACAATCCCATGAAATGTTTTTTAGTCACTAAGTTCCAAACCTTGTAGGAGCATGCGTATCTCTACCTTAGTATTTAGTAGATTTTTTAAATGATATATATCATTAAAAACCCTTGCGGCCTAATATCATCAAAATGTTTATTATAATGATTGATTTTACTAAGTCATATATGAGACCAAGTGGTTATATGGGATAACAAAACTTATATTTTCTACACCAATTTATGAGAGAATAAAGTCAAACAAATATTATAACTAGAATTAATGATGCAATGTGAGGCTTCAAATAATGGATTTGGCTTACTCGTTTAAATCTAGTTTCTTTCATTTTGCATCAAGGACTACTTGCATTGTTGGATTTACTCTCAACCATTTGCTTCTTATTCGCATCATTTTCTAAGCCAACCTTGTTGTAGTGCTTTCTAAATCATCCTAAAACATTGATTCTCAATATTTCATATGTAAATTTGATATCTCCCTAATTTGCAAGTTTGTTGCACATTGTGGAAGAAGGTGTTTCTCAATTTCTACCTCCCCATTTCCACATAGTCAACATAACCATTCCTACCATGACTCTTTTGGTTGTTCTCATCTCCTTGTTTCATATCTCAACTTATGTGAGTTGGTTCTTAGTTGTGTTATTAGTTATTTTTCATGCTACGGGATGTTAAGTTTCAAGTAGGTTTGCACTTTGATCTTCCCCAATTTGTTGAAGTTGTTTGTGCAATATTATTGTTTTCTTTTGGCATGTTTTCTCCATTTTCTTTTCTTGTAACATTATTTTATTTTCCAAGAAAACTTTGCAGAGAAACCCAAGAGATGTTTTTTTGCATTCATGGATGACACCCGTAGCAAACCCATTGATATAGACAAGTACACCTCACCCAGGGGGATTTGATTCAAACACTTACTAGTATGGAATCAATCAAATGTTGAACAACATTGACAACAATTGGTTGAGCTACTAACATAGTTACCAACTTGATGAGAACCCTCTAAAGTTCTCATTTTTTTTATAGGTCACATTTAGTACTTTCTTATGTCCAAATATAAAAAAATGGTGCTACATGTAGCACCTTTTTTAAGCGAGGCAAGTGAAATTACCACATTTTTCAACCATGGCCTTAACAATCACAAAATGTTGCCAACAAAAACCTTAAAATCAAACCTTAAATTGAAAAGTAACATTAACAATAGCACTATTTTTTTCAATGTTAAAATTATAACTTCTTCGAAACCATGGGTTTAACAACCCATACCATTGGAACAAAAATCTTAAAATCAACCCTTGAATCTAAGGGTGGTGCTCCCAGTAACACCCTCGACTTTTTTCATTGTTAAAATGATGATTTTTTTTAAATTATGAAATTGATAACTAGTACAATTGCAAATCAAAATATTAAAATCAACCCCTAAATAAAAAAGAAGTGTTATTAGTAAAACTTTTTTTTCAAGTTTAAAATTACGACGTTTTTTAAATCGTGACCTAAAAACTCGTACTTTTGCATACTAAATCCTAAAAGAAAGTAAACTAAATAAAATATAAATAAAATCAAAATAAATAAATAAAACTTATAAAAAATAAATTATTAATAATAAATAAATAAAACATTTAAAACAAACTTTTAAGAAAACAACACACGTATAAACAATTTTATTAAAAAAAAATAAAAAATAAGCAAAAAACTTAGAAAAAATAAAATCAAAATTAAATTATGGAGCGATTCCAAAATCACAATCCCGCACTTCGCACTTCACTTGCATTAAACCCCTTCCCTGGTTCATATTTGTTTTTTGTTTTTTTTATTCTCTCTCGTTTTTTATATAAAATTGTTTTTTAATTATATATTTTTAAACTCTATTTACACCTTTTTGTTATATATATATATATTCTTAATTTGTTTTAAATGTAATTTTTGTTTTTTTCATTTTTCATTAATTATGTAATTTATTATTAGTTTTTAATAGATTTTTTTTCTTTTGTTTTTAAATTTATTTTTCCTTTTTCAGAATTTAGTTTGCAATAGTATTGAGTTTTTAAGTCATAGTTTCAAAAATGTTGCAATTTTAAGCCCGAAAAAAATGAGGATGTTATTAATAGGACAATTTTTTATTCGAAGGTTGAATTTAAGATTCTGGTTTCAAGGATACCAATTATCAAGGCCATGATTTCAAAAAAATTGTAATTTTAGCCCCCCCCAAAATGGGGGGTGCTACTCAGAGCACCACTTTTCGATTCGGGGATTGGTTTTAAGATTTCGGTTGCAATGGTACATGATCTTAAGCCCACGGTTTCAAAGAAGTTATAATTTTAACATCAAAAAAATACAGTGTTGTTGATAGCACTACTATTTGATTCAAAGTTTGATTTTAAGGTTTTTGTTGGCAACATTCTAAGGTTGTTAAGGCCATGGTTGCAAAAGGTAGTAATTTTAATCATGGAAACAAAAATTGGTGCTACTGGTAGTACCACTTTTCGATTCAAGGGTTGATTTTGGTGTTTTTGACCCAAAAAAATGGGTTTTTAAGACTAGAATTCTCGTTTTGAGGTCACATTTCTTGTTAAGCCACTAACTATGTTTAACTCCTTAGTTTTGTTCTTGTACATGATTTTTCAACTTATTTTATCCGACATACGCCTTTCGTTTTATATACCCCAATCTTCAAACAATTTTGTAACACACCCATGGTGGGGCGTAAAAATTATGTTCTCCTTAAATAATCAAATCCTCTATCCATGGTCTCTAATTTGGAAATCAGGGCCTAGCCCTCCTTCTTCGGCGACCATCTCATATGACCACGGGTTATGACCGAACGTCAAGGCCACAGGCGCCTATTCTGACGCTTTGGAAGTTCGGGCTTCAAGAGTTTTTGATTCATCACACGCCAACTCCTCCGAACTATGAAGTGGCGAAGTTTTGAGTTGGCGCGAAGGGATCAACGGTCCCTACTCTCCCTCAATATCAATGACCCTCAATGACTTCGGGTCTCCAAGCTTTGGCAGAATTCGAAGCACCTCCTCGCAAAACCTCTGGAGTACTAATCCTCCGAAGTGCACCATTTGACGTCGTGTGTCCTCGAGGAGTTCGACGATCCTGATTCACTTCGGGAATTTGGCGTTCGGGAGTCTCGGACGCTCACACAACCTTTCCTCCCGAAGTACTTTGTACCCGAAGTTCTAGATCAAGCACCACACATCCGTTATAAATCGACGACTTAGTTTCATTTTGGGACTTCGGCATTCGGGAGCTTCAGACATTTCTGCAGCCTTTTTATCACGGAGTGTTTTCTTTCGGAGTCAAGGATCGTGTGCCATGTGCCCTTCTAGATCAACGGTCCCAGTTTACTTCGAGACTTAGGCGTTCGGGATTTTCTACCCCTCCACACTCGCTTTCTCCCGAAATGATTTCACCTGAAGTTAACGATCTATCGATGCGTGTCTCCCACAAATCGACGACTACAAATCACTTCGGTTGTTTGGGCTTCGGGAGTTTTGAATACTCCAACGCCTTTCTCCTCCGAAGTATCCATCTCCCAAAATGGAAGATCTATTGACACCTATCCTCAGCTGACAGATGACTGAGATGAACTCCAGCTCTCCGGCCTTTGGGAGTTCTTGTTCAACATATCCTCTTTTCTCCCGAAGTGATTTCATCCGAAGTCGATGATCTGTCGACGCGTGTCTCCCATAGATCGACGACTGCAAATCACTTCAGCTCTTCGGGCTTCGGGAGGTTCAACCTCTGCACACTTTCTCTCTCCTAGAGAGATTACACCCGAAGTCGACGATTGTCGACACGTGTCCTTTCTTTGAGATCGACGGTACAGAAGGACTCTGTTACTCTCCGGATTTCCAAAGGAACTCACGACTATCCACCTAGCAAATTTTCTAGGTCTGACGGTCATGATTAGGTCAATACCGATATGTTCGCCAATCGACGGTTCACATTGATTGCGGGGTCCCAACGTGCGCAGTCTTTATCAGAGAGCTCAACCTCCGCAATTTGAAAATTACTCGCCTAACTCGGTCTAACCGGAGTCATTAATATTCCAGCCCGACGAGATCAACGATGTTGGTGAATTGCGGGCCATGAACTAGCGCGTCCACTAATTTCACCTTCGCGCTCCGCAATGATTCCCCACCATCGATCTTCGTTCACAGATTGACGATTCACAGTGATTGCGGGGTCCAAACTCTGCAATCTGGGAAGTGCTCGCTCGACTCTAGTCTAATCCTGGTCGTTGATCTTCCATTCCCAATGAGATCAATGACATTGGTTGATTGTAGGTAGTGAACTAGCATGTCCGCTAGTTTCACCCTCACGTTCCGCAATGATTCCCAACCATCGATTTAATCGAGCGGTTGGTGTTTGATTCGTTAACTCCAGGGGGTATTTGAGTCGCTCTGATGATTGGGATGGCTTCTCCTCCCATTAAATGACTCGCATCCATCTTCGCTGTCAGATTCTTAAGTCATCTACGGTTTTTGTTACTCTGGTAGTTCGGGTAACTTGACTATCATGAACTTTGACATCTTAGAGCTTTGAGTTCCCGAGGTTCTGAAACCTTCATGAACTAACTCCTTTAGCACAGGGTTCCTAGACCCATGTCACATGGACCTTCAGATGGATCTTGGGCTATTAACCCTACTCTTAGTTGGGTTTTTTATTAAGGACTTAGGCACGAATTCAAAGTCTCTAGACTACTGGTCTGAAGGGAATGCCTCCCTAACTCGCAGAACTTTAAGGTCTGAAAAAGAGCAAGGTAAACTCGTGAGGTTACTGAAATGGTACAAGTGCCAAGAGGTTTGCTCCGACTCTGGAACTGTGTTGTAATTCCTTGGGAAACACCTTCGAGGAATTAAACTAGCGCATATGGAAAATCAAGCAGAAGCATAAGTTCTCAAGGGAACAAATGCATACTCATAACTAAATCATTTCAATACATAAACAATTTATAGACACATAAAGACACGCATGCATCCATTATTTCCAATTCAAAGCACAAGGAATGAAAACACTTATCAGAACCATAAGGCGTGATGCGACTATTGAAAGGGGTGCTCATTTCCACCCAACCATAGGCTCAGTCACTCCTAATGGCTTTACCACTGGCCACCCCCAAGCTTAGACCATGAAGCTTTGAGATTCAATCTCTTTCTTCCATCTCAACGAAATTTAGGGACGAATGTTACTCTCCTTCTCCCAATACAAAAATAGATAGGGACGAAGGTTACTCTCCTTCTCCCGGCCCAGTCTCTATTTTTTGGGATCAGAACTCACTCCAATTTTTCTCAGTTCTTCCTCAGACCTAAGTAGAACAAGATTTACTCTATGGATCTGATATACATAAGATCTAAACGAGATTGGGACAAATCTCAAACATATTAAACTTCAAGTTAAATAAAGAATTGAACCAATGAACAAAAATAGCAAGTCACTTACCTTGAAGACTAACCATGAAGGAGATATAGTCACACATTAGAGATGAGATGTCATTAGTGCTTATGCTCAGAAAAAAAATCTAGGGTCATTGATCTACCATATCGGTTAGATCTCTTGCCAAGAGATGAATAAAAAAATTTGCCACCAGGAGGAGAAATCACTTAAACCCACCACACAGAAATTTTTGTAATAGAACCCTTACACACAGAAATTCCAATGGCCCAAACCCTCATATACAGAATGGATGTAACTCAAAGAAAAGGGGACAGATCCGATCTTGAGAGACCATGGCAGGGGTTGGATTGGTGCTAAGAGGTCACGACCCAATGAAGGGAGGCCAGATCTTCATAGGAGAGGTCATGGCCCAATGAAGGAGGCCAGATCTATAGAGGAGAGGCCACGACCCAATGAAGGGAGGCCCGATCTGTATAGTAGAGGCCACAGTACATTGAAGGGAGGCCTGATCTGTATAGTAGAGGCCACAATCCATTGAAGGGAGGCTTGATCTGTCTATTAGAGGCCACGACCCATTCAAGGGAGGCCCAATCTGTCTAGGAGAGGCCACGACCAAATCAGACTTACCCTTGATGACAGCTTCAGACATCAAATGCATAGGTTACTCCACCATAAGAAAAGTCATTGCATCATCCCTCAAATCAAAGATAGGCAACAATAAATCTGAGGCTAAAACTTGGCTAGAAGGGAGGGTCGAAAATATCACTAGGCAACCAATCATTGTTGCAAGAGAGGCCGCAACCAACAGGGAGAAAGTCCACTCACCCTTAGAGAGTAATAACACAAGAGTATCTCAAATGAGAAAGGGTAGGTTTATTTTTATACTTTTGGCCAGGGGTTAGGCTAGGGGTTTAGGTAAGATAATAATTAAAATGATATTAAAATTAACATATTTAATTAATATTAATATTAATTAAACATGTTATAAATTAAACATTTAATTAATACTTTCATATTGACCCCTAAAGAAAAAATACAGAACCCCAAATAAATACAAACAAGGGTGAAGAGGGTTTGGCAAGGGTGACTGGGTGGCAATAATTGTCCATTCATTCTCAAAGTGACCCTTTTTAATTTTATCATCATTGCATATGGGATACATCCCTCATGTGGTCATGCCTGCCTTCAAAGAGGGACATATACCGACAAACACCAGATCAAGGATCAGGTGGCCCTAGAATATCTCTGGGGTCTTATCCACTAAGGTACAAGACCAAGGATCAATCCATGCCCCAGGCATGGGTACCCTGGACCATGTCCAGGGACCCTAGACATATCTAGGGACTTTAACTGATTGATCCCAGACCAAGAACCCCAGTCATCTATTGGGGGCCCTTACAAGGGTCTTTTTCTGCTTGGTCTCAGACCAAGAACCCCATTCATGTACTGGGGGCCCTCTCAGGGGTCTTTACTTCTTAGTCCCAGACCAAGAACCCCAGTCATGTATTGGGGGCCCTCTCAGGGGTCTTTACTACTTGGTCCCAGACCAAGAACCCCAGTCATCTACTGGGGGCCCTTACAAGGGTCTTTTGTTGTGGCACTGATAGTTTGGTCCTAGACCAAGTACCCCAGGAGTGTACTGGGGGCCCTAGAACTTGGCTAGGGTCTTATCCATCCTCCCAAAGAATGGCTCTTGCAACTGCTTTAAATTCAACAGTACCCTCGAAGGATCTCAAGTGAGTTTGACCAACGTCTGACCGAGGTACGACGAAGACTCCCCTTCACCATCACTTTGTGTATCAACCCTATAAATATAGACCACTAAAGTTACCATCTCGCAGTCAACCTCCAAGAGGGTACAGTCGACAGTTGGGAAGGAACGTATGGGAAGGATAACAAGTTTGAAATTTTTCAAGAGAACTGAAGAAAAGTGGAATGGAATACTATTGAGAACCCCAAATGGATTTGGGATTCATGAAGCTCTGAGACCAAATGAAACCAGTCATTTCTCAGGAAGAACCCCCAATATACTATCTTTCCTCTACATGGGTTAAGCTTCGAAGGGAAAATATCTATTACTCTCTCGCACGCAACCTTGTGTTTAACCCCTGTGTGAGAGGGGGATCCTGACTATGATTTTATGAACAATTGTATTTACCGCTCCCTAGCACAAGATTCTGATGGCTTTGGAAATTTATCCTCACAGCCTATTCCAAATCCCTGCACTTTAAGCTAATGTAGGTTCGCTACCAGATAATATAAAAGTGTCTGATCAATTTTATAAGTTCTTCATTTTGGGGTTGTTGTTTACTCAAGGGTGAAAAGGTGAAACTTATGATGTTTCAGACTCAACTCCAAAAGAATGCAGAATAATGAGATGAAAATATTTTTCTTCAATGAATCCTACATACAGGATGGAGAAGAGGTTCAACTTTCTTAAAAAAAAAACACCCAATTCCCAAATGCAAATTTTTAAATGCAATATACTACACTACCTAAAAGCAAGAATGCAATTATCTTCTTTATTTCATTTTAAAATAAAGCAAATGCAAATCCTTTAATGCTTCATTACTTTCAATCAAAATGAAAGAGTCAAATGTAGATTCAAAAGACACGAAGCAAAAAGATTTCAAATAAATAATGCACTCAAAGGATAATGAGAACGGAAAGAAACAAGTATGATAACTCATTCAATCAAAAACTCAAAGATACAAAAGAGAAAGAAGATAAACACTCACGAAAATCCTCAAACGAAGAGAAGCAAGTAACATAAATCAAGCTAGGTTGTCATAAGAGTCCTAATCATCCAGAAAAGAAAGATATTTCAAATGAAGACAAGAAGGCTCAATACCAAGCAACCTTTGCAAACCTTAGTTGATGAAAAATACTAAACAGTCAAGCAATCTGAAAGCTTTATGAGATGAAGATCAAATAAACTCAAAAGGGAAAAAGAACCAAGGGGCCATTTTAACCCAAGGGGACCACAACTAAGAGAAAATTTTAAAACTCAAAGGATAAACATAAATGAGTGATAAATTTCAAACTCTTAGTAAAACAAAGTCAAGAGTATTCAAAGGTATCTGAGAAAAAATCCCTTCAGGATCAGACTGAGAAAAAGTAAGCAGAAATGGGCAGAAAAACCTAGAAAGGAGATCAACGCTCTTGTTTCCAAAGGGGAAAAATGATGCGATGCTCTGGTATACACTATAGGGGAGTGTTCATCCTAGATCAATGCTCTGGTGTACACAATATGTTGGATTACTGAGGGGGGGGTGAATCAGTAATAGAGCAATGTAATCCTTTTTAACCATAAAATGCAAGTGTTATATCAATGTAGCATTATCATCCAATAGTTGCAGAGTAAATAAACAATGAACAAATGAGAAATCATACATATACATAGTATACCCGTGTTTTTACGAGGAAATCCCAAGTGGGAGAAAACCACATAATTCTTTTTCTTATATGTCTTTAAGAATTACATTCATTGGAAGCACCAACTTCCTTTGTTTTCCAGCTGAAATTGGAAGGAGGCTCCAACCCCCTATTTTCTTAGGCTACAACCTAAGAGAAGCTCCAACTCCGCAATTCTTTGGCTACAACCAGAAGGAGGATACAACCCCCTATGTTCTCCAACTACAACCGGAAGGTGGCTACAACCACCTATCCTTTCCCCATCCAACCGCCTTAACGTAGAATTAGAATGATGGAACCATTGTCACACTATCACTATGAGATATATTGTTGTAAACATGTACCAATCAACCTTAACCAAACAACCTGTAACAACTTCTACCAATAACCTATTCCAACATGTACCATACATCAACCTGTACCTCAGGCTGCACCATAAACAAATGCATCAACCATGCACCAAACCTGTACAAATAACCTGTCCAAACAACCTATCACAACAACCTGTCTCAACAATATTATCAACCAAATTAGATCTACTCACCAAGAAAAATCTTGATGCAGGAGCATCGTTGGAAAGCACACGGAGCAGGACCATTCAATGTCTGGGAATCTTTTTGGAATCTCAATGTTGGAAGTCACAGCGGATATTTTGAAGCACGCTTGAACTTAGCGCTGGAAAAATCTTTTGAGACACGCTTGAACGATCACGAGCAAAGTGGGAGCTTCCAGTCCATCTCTGGAATGCAACTGGACTAAGATAGTCGTAGGTTAGGTTTTTGGAGTAGACAAGTAGTCGAGGGGAACCCTAATAACCCTATGAGATAAATAGAGGTTTTGTACGCCCAAATGAGCGAGCTTCAAGTTAGTAGGAGATTTCTGAGTTTTCAGTTTTTGTTTTGATTACAGTTGTAGCCATTTTCACTTTTCAATATAACAAAGGAAAATTGACCCAATGCATGATGTGGACATTGTTTTGCAATTCCCTGTTATTATGCTTTCGTGAATGAATGAAATAATTTCGTTATGAGTAGATGGAACTATGAATGTTAGGATCAATTTCAATTGTTTCTCCTCTGTCGAGTGGTGCAAGGTGTGTACACAGAACACAAGGAGTGTGTTAACAAGATCTGTTTCGATTTTGAAGCTTAGAAGATATAACATGGAACTTTCCCTTTGCAAGGAGTGCCAAGAGACTGGTGCAAGGCATGCACAGTCGTTCTCAAGAATTTGAACCTTGCGTAAAGATCTGGTGCAAGGAGTGCACAAATTCGAGATTCGACTAAGTGTCGAGGGGACTTTGAAAGAAGTTGAAGAACCATAAAAGGAAAACGCCAGGAGGGCGAGAGGAATTTCTCTTCGAGAAATCCTTAGGATCTGAGTTATCGAAATACATGAAATGCAAGGAGTGCCTAGGAAGTCGAAGTCTTCACTAGACCAAGCTCAGGAGGAATAAAACATTTCATAAGTGTTAACGAGATCCAAGAAACAGACTCGTAGGAAGGACAAAGGTCGAAGCCTTTGAATCCTTCGAAAATATTCTAAGTCTAAAGAAAGCATAAGCTCAGGGGGAAATATCTGGACCATTCGATCAGCGTCCAGACAACGAGGAGCAAGCGCAGAGGAGGAAGGATCTCATACGTTCAGTCTGAGCGTGAAATAATCGAAGCCACCCGATCAAGGTAAAGTGCACTAATGATAAGCTTTGAAAGTACATTGGAGGAGCGGGGTTACAAAATTCCAAAATCATTGGGACCTTCCATCGAGGGGGACACATTGCGAGAGACCAGTGTTTCGATGACTTGTGACTCTGAGAATTCAAAGGTAGAGTTATAAGAACTCACAAATCACAAAATCATGATTTGATCACAGCCATTGATCGGAGAAGGGAGTTGAACCGTAGATCTGGTCTTGTCGGGAGTTCGCAACTCGATAAATCAGAAGTGGGAGTTTGGGAACTCGCGAAATCCAAGTTCACGATTTGATCTGAGTCATCGAATCGAGGGAGGATCAGGGTTGTCATATATGTAGCCTCGGGAGCTCGGACCTCGGGATAACAGAGGTGAATCACATCGGGAGTTCCTGATATGCGAAATCGCGACGCGCTCGAAAGATTGGCCTGCGGTCATAGTGAAGGGTCACATCGGTGAAGAAGAATCGAGGGGCTAGCACGTGCTAGGATCCTATCGAGATTTTAGAGGTCGGGAGAGTCGAGGTGACTCACATGCATAGACCCGATACGCGAAATTGTGAAACACCTTTTGAGTTAGGTAAGCGGTCATAGTTGTGGTCACAAGAAGGAAGGGCCTTAGCCAGAGAAGAGCTAGCATCCGATTAGCATGGAAGTTGAATAATGCTCAGAAGAGAATCTGTGGGTCTTATACGACCTGCGCATTTGGAGGAAGGAACTGTGTAAGTGGGTTTGGGGTCTAGAAGAGACGCAAAGATTCAATCAGACTCAGTTTCTTGATCGATCCTAGACCGGGATATCGCGCAACCCTTAGGAGAGAAGGGGGGTCTGCATCAAGTGGTATCAGAGCCCAAATTTTGCTTGTAGACATCAGGCAAAGGAGAGGAGAAGAGAACTAGAAGTTGTACTCTGTGTGTGACAAACAGTCAACATAATTTCGCCGAGGAGACGAGGGGATCCACCTTTAGCTAATCGAGCTGTAGAAAGGGAGATGCGAGAACTTCGTGCAAGATTAGAGGCGATGGAGGCAGTGCAGATATGAGCACCCGACGCTGGAGACATCAGCGATATAGAGAGCAAAGAAGCATTGGGCGAGAACGTTGCCGAAGAAGCTGCGGGAGAGGATTTTGTTGAAGAACGCTTGCTGAGAGCAGTTGCCAGATTGGAAGGCAGAGCCAAGATAGAGGTCCCAGTGTATGAAGGCAATTTAGATGCTGAAGAGATTATGGATTGGATAAGATCCATGGACAAACACTTCGACTATGAAGAGAAAAGAGTGAAACAGACTGTCACCGGGCTAAAAGGACATGCAACGCTGTGGTGGGATGAACTGCAGGCTAAGAGAAGGAGCAAAGGAAAACATAAGATAAAGAATTGGCCCCTGTGTTAGAGGGGGGTCCCGGATAACTTTCACGTCACTATACTTTAACACTCCCTAGCTTTGACTCCAATGTTTGTTTAACGACATTGAAGAGTTTCCTCTCCAACCTAATTCAAGGTCCTAACCCTAAAATAGGTTGTGGACCCTACAAACATAAAATTCTAATTAATTTTAGGTTTAGCGTCTGTTTTAATGACTTGATTAACTCAAAGGATATGGGGGTGAAACTAGTGATGTTATGAGAGACAAAAAGAGGAGAAAAAGACAAAACTTGGAAAAAAAATTACTTCTAGTCAAAAGTAAATATTTACAACTAACTCTTTGTAATCAACTTTTATGTAACTAACTTTTTTCGAGATCTTTAAAAAAAAGAACTAAAATGAAATTTCGCTTGACTACAAGCTACTTAAGTTTCAATAAATCAGTAAAGAACTTAAAAAATGAACTCTTTTTCTTTTCTAGTAAAATCGCCAACTCCAACTACTTTACCAAACTAAAAATGAAAAATCTTTTTTTTTAAATGCTTCAAACAAAAAAACTGAAATAAATATTTTTTTCTCTTTTTCAAAGAAAATGCAAGGGGTAAAAATAACAACAAGACAAGACTGAAATAGATCTTTGGCCTACCGCGGATCGCAGGGAGTCACTAAAGACACCAAACAGGCCAATAAAAAAATTCAAAGACTCACTTAAAACCCTTTCAGAAGTAAACACATGAAAACTTCAAAAAGACAAGTAAACTGAATTCTAGCCCAAGCTATAGCTGTAAAAAATAGAGACTCTGAACTATATCAAGCAACGTTGAGAAGCATAAACCTCAATCAGGAAAGAGGTTGACTGCCTCTTTTTTCAAAAAACAAAAAAATCTTGAACCAGATACGCTATTGTTGCTTCAACAGCCTGGGTATGTACATGGGTTGTTTACTGAGCAAGGCGCATATGTACGTGGGCTTACCCAAAGAAAGGTGTGTACACCTTTGTACTTCCTCAAAAATGAAATAAAACAGATAGTCTTATAGGGAAGGGAGAACTGGTATGGCACCTGAAGGTGACCAGAATCCCTTAAAAGACTCAAAGGACTCAACAGAAACTCGAAAGGTAGAAAAACCAATCATACAACCCGAAATCCCCTCAAACACCCTAGAGGCTTCCCCAGTATGGTCGCCAGTTCTGCTAGCGGGAAAACCCCCCTATGACTACACCAGGGTTCAAAATGTAGGCAGATCAATTAACCGTCTAAAAGTAAACTATTTCTCTAAACTACCCCAAACATACCAAAACTCATACAAGAAAAGAAAAGATGAGGGAGATCAGGTAACTATACCTTTACTCCACGTCCGGTGATGATCTCCTCACGCTTGGAAGTTTTGATGAATGCACACCTCCTCCCAGGGATGACCTGCATCCAAAGATTGACAAACAGAAAATGACAAGCATGTTATTCCATATACAAATTAGGGTTATATGTTTGAATGTCAAAGCATAAACCAATAAAAGCATTCAATACACCATGATTTGGGACAGGAAAAGTAATTCTTTTATTAATAACTCAATGATTATACCTTTACAATCAAAGTCAACTACTACTCCACGAACCTGGGTTGTGCTCCTCTTCACCAAGCTCCAAGTGCACCTTTGTATGGCTTCTCCTCTCAACATTCTGATATCTTCTTGGGAAGTGAATGGGTTCTGATGGAGGAAGAAGGGTTAATGGGGAAATGTTGAGGCAATTCTCACAAAAGGGATGTAATAACTTGGGAAAGGAGGGGATATGAAATGGGTAGAGTTTCACTGTTCTTATTTCTAGATATAAAATGAGACCCCAACACCTCCTTTTATATGACAAAAGGATGGTTATTCGGTTGGGTGATGGGCTATAGGCGGTGGATTAGTAGGGAAACTATCCAATAGCTCGTAATCTCAATGAATTCCTTGCAACTTTTGCAAGTATACGTGGGATGTAATGGTGCAGCATGCATATGTACATGAGCTGTAGTGGTGCAACAAGCATAGGTACGCGGGCAGTAGTGATGCAGGGCGCGTACATCTTCAAAAAAATGGTTTTTAAGAAGAGAAACTCAACAGTTCTTTGTAAAAAAATGCAAGTAAGAGGGCCAAAGGCCAAGTATGCATGTGTAGAGCAATTTAGGGTTATAACAATAAGGGTATATTTATTTTGGTTCATCGATTTGGTTGAAGCCTCAACAGTCTCTTTGGCGAGTGATAAACCCTTGATTTTCCTTAGAGAATCATGACCGTCAATTTAGTGTGGCGGACATATCTGGACCCTTGGTCAATGTAAGGGCATGATTAGATCTCGACCATCGGTGTGCAGAGATAACAGATCCTATTCATCCATCAGAGGATATCAGCAAGAAGGAAATATTAATTCCCAATTGTTGATTTTAGTTATAATCCTGTTAGTAGAGGAGGACACATGCCAATGGCGCGACCCCAACCAATGCGCAATAAACCTGTGTCAACGTCTGAGTGTAGAAATTTATGCCCAATGATGATGTGTCACACGAGGATTGGTCCACATGTAAAGTAGGCGATGTTCCACGTGTCAAGGTGAATCGTGATTTTGAGGTAGAACTCTATGTTAGGTTATGTGTGCCACATGTCATGCTTGTTGGAAGGATATGGCAGGGCCATGTGTAATGTCAGGTGGAAACTAACGCATCCTACGAGATGACGTGTGTCAATAATCGATTGGTTGACAAGATGAGAGTAGGCCAATTTGGGAGGAAAGGCCTTTAATGCGTTTCCTTTGATCTCAGTTGTTGATCGAAGGAACAAGGACCAATTATTCACCATCCATCGAAGTGGGTTGTGAGTTCTAAGGATATGCACTCTGAAAGAATGACTCTAAGAGATGATATGGGTCATTGATCGGAGACGGTACGTGGTCAAACGAAAATCGTTGATATTGAAGGTCCAACAGATCAAGGACTTGATAAAACCCATGGAGGGTGCCACTTCATTGCCATGTCAAATGACTCCAGTGATAGAGAGCCATGTGGATGCCATGTGGCAATGAGGCGATATTGTGAGTGAGGACCCAAAAACTTTAAAGGGCCATAAATTTTGATCCAGAGCTCGGTTTTGAGCATGACAATAGTCGTTGGAAAGTTGTTTACGAGCAGAAGACAATGTTTCCCTCAAGAAGAGGTTTTGAGATGATTGAGAAAAGGATAAATTTTACCACCCCATCCCTTAAAAGGGTGTACTTACGGGGTTGGGTGTGTTACACTATTCCAGGCATTTCCTTGTAAAACGAAGTGAAAACATTACGAAATTCCTTGAAAAGTATCGTATACTGACAAATTTCATCTAGAGAGGATTTTGCCCTGATAAAGACGTTTTCAACAACATCATGGGTTCTAGAATTGTTGATAAAAACAATCTCTGATATATTCACCACATTCCCCTCGCCATAGACATTGTGCTTTGCTAAGAGGTTCATCGTCTAACCAACATTTTTACTCACAGCTGACGTGAATTCTCCGCTTTCCACATGACTGATCTCTGGGGGGAAATTGTTGAAATACACACTGACATTGAGAGGGGGGGTTGAATCAGTGTCTGGAACGTTTGACTGCTTTTCACACTTTCATTGATTAACTGAATTAATTGAATAAGATATATGCATCTCAATTAATTATTCACAAACAAGTGTAACACAAAATGTATGAATTAGATAAAATATCTTTCTTTTATTTATTTAACTTGAATGAATACAAATAAAACCAATCCTTTAATATCTTCAACTTCAATTGAATATGAGAGATCCAACTCTTTGATACTCGACTCGGCTTGTAGTTATCAGATCCAACTAAGAAATGAGGAATTCAACCCTCATAACAAGACCAAACTTGCAGATCTCAGATCCAACTAAGATGTGAGGAATCCAGCCCTCATAGCAAGACTCAGCTTGTAAACAGGCGCCAACCTGGTAGAATGAACTTACATTCAATCCATTATATATATATATATATATATATATATATATATATATATATATAATCCACCAAGACACTTTCTTTTCACCACAATTTTATGTTTATATACTCTTCCAACATGTATATATTGAATCCATGTGTATTTTCAATATAAAACAGTGCAACTCTTCGTTTAATTAATTCTAAGTATTTTTTCATTAAGCCTTCTATCTCTTTTAACTAAAAAGACTTCAAATCCTTTGTAGTCTTAATTTGCATTTATTCTTTTCTGTTTAGTTTCCTATTATATATTTATTAGTTTATGCAGATAGACGCTTCCTTCAAACCATTTATGTCCAAATAACTGTGGGCTTAAGACCACGATTTTATTAACCTTAGTGCATCTTCTATTTCCTTATTATTTTACATCATATCTCTACCTTATCATACGCCCGGTGTTACGTCAATACCATATGATTTAACTTTTCTTCCTGAAGTTGTCAGAGTGACGGTTTGGTCTAATCCTTGCACAACCTTGTTGGCTTCAGATCATTTTCAAGCCTTGACAGTCGACGATTCCTACTTAATTATGCATTGAGATGGAAAAATTTCATTTATTCCTGGATTTTGGAGATTCAAGACTCTGGGATATTTATGCCTCTTGCTTCCAACTATCCCTAGAGTGGTGAAGTTTTGTTCCATTGTTGATCTTTTCCTTGGTCTCATCCAATGGTCCTGATCAACAAACGTGTTGTCTCCTTCTTGCTAACGTCTACGCAACTTAATATGTACTTCTAAACCTTCTTCACTGATCTAACCTTATGACGGATGGTTAGATATATACTACCCCATTTCTCGTTTAAATTTTACTGATGTTGGTTTTTAGATAATCAACTGCTTCGACTTAATCTTCAGTTGAGATGAACAGTCCTTGTTAACTTTAGGACTTCGACGTTTTTGGACTCCAACCTTTTAAGTCTTCCAAATATTCCAGAGAAAATTTCATCAGAGTGTGTATCAACACTTCCCTGCTTAATAACCTTCACATGTCCAGGATCTTGGATCATGGCATAGGCACAAAGGAGTTTCCCCTCTCTGGGTATTAATCTATTCATGACTTCGGCCTTAAGCACTTTGGGTAGTTTTGTTGGTAGGAGAAGTTGGATATCCTTAAAGGATGTACTCCCAGAGTGACGTGGTTGTTGACATCACTATTGATGTGGCACTAGATGAGTGGCTTCCACATGTCACATTTATTCGTGACTTTCGTATACCTAATGTGCCAATTATACCATCCTTCGATTATTTCTGAAGTGTCGAATAGATCTACCATCGTAGATTTTCAATTGTCTTGATCCTATGGCCTTTTTTTATTCTGTAACTCCAGGATTCTGGAGTTCTTGGTTTATCTGAGTTGTTTATTGCTAGAGCAGGTAAAGGCCGGAGTTGACCACCTTATTCCTTAGCACACTCTGAATATTTTCACTGCAAATCAATGGTTGATGGGATTTCCTATTCTTTATTTGATCTAATGGTTGACAGGATTTCATGACTTCGGGGCTTCGGACTTTGGGTAAACTTACCTATTTTAGACTCCTTTTCGCCAGAGCGGTCAGTGTCGGAGTTAAACACCTGATCCAACGAATCGTATTTCTCTCGAGGATATATTAGATCCATGGTATGCATGAGTTCGTGTAATCCGAGACTCTGGGATATTGTAGCTTACAATGTCCTTTCACTAAACTCGATTGGATGGTCGAGAATTCATTTGAAGTCCCTCCTTGATCTAACAGCTGGCAGGATTTTGTGACTTCATGATTTCATGCCTCTGCATTATCTCCAATGTTCACCGAAGTGGATAAGTTCTGATGTCCCGAAGAAGTGAGGAGAATTAAAGAAAAACTCCTGAAGCAGTGAGGAGAATTAAAGAAAAACTCTTGAATCTACCAATTCTCAATCTACGATAAGATGGAAAGAACTTTATTTTGGAGTTTGATGCTTCTGATAATATATGGTATGGTGTCTTGCTTCATCAACACCAAAACGAAGAATGGATTTGCATGTATGCTTGAGGTACCCTCAAGAATGTAGAATTAAGGTATCCTAGTGATCACAAAGAAATCATCGTTGTTAAAAATTCTCTCTCTAGATTCAGGTTATTTTTTAAGCCAAGCAAGTTCATCATCCGCACATATCTTAAGCATATGAAAGAAATTATTAAGAACAATGGACTCCTTGAAAAATGTAATAGTATAATTTGAAGATGGAATTTATGGTTAGATGGATTTGATTTTGAAATTTAATACAAACTAGTGAAGCAAGTGTGCAACATCGTGAAGGATTTAAATTTGCAGTTTTGAATGTCTTGACAACTGTAGATAAACAAAAATGTATTGCTTCATGTTCTTTTTCTAGCTCTGAAGATGAAGATTTATTCCAGAATATCAAAAATCATCTGGCACATAAATTGATTGTTGAATTTTGGTGCTCAAGGCACAATTTTGTAAATAATTACAGTTATTTTGTACATTTTTGGTGTAGTATGACAATCATATATCAAGAAACACAGATGTAGTAGTTAGATGGTATTAGAAATCCATGATCCAATAATGTTTAAATTATTAAAGCTTGAGTGGGCATATGGTTAAGACATGTGTTTCTTTCTAAAAGGTCACAAGTTCAAATCCAAAGGGGTAGAGTAGGGTATACTTTTATAGACTTTGCTAGTCAAATAGGTGACCTTACAAACTAATTTCATGTTTCCACCATTTTGATTTCATCCATAGTTTACAAGCATACCTCGTGTTTTACAAGCAGGCCTCACACCAACATCATTATTGGTTTGTATTTTCTCTAGAGTATCTAGATTCAAATTTTAAATTAATTTCAAAAGAATTCAAATTTTAGATTAATTTCAAGAGAATTGCAAACAAAGCAAAGGAATGGAAGTTCCACTCAGAGTTTCATAGTAGATTCCTTCAACATTCTCTTATGCCACATCTTGAAGAATCACCAATTTATGAAAGCTTCTACGCACTTCCTCCTACAACACCCCATGAGATCAAGTATGATGAACTAACTAGGCAAAAGGCACAGATCGACACCGACGATACCAGTGATCCAGTTGTACACAGTGGATCAAGTGCATAATGGGCCAAATAGGGCCCAACAACCAACAAAAGTTGTTGAAGTATCCAATCATTGGCCAATTGATCATGACCGAACCAGTCTGTTTTTGTTTGTCGCCGCAACTATGCCCCCTTTGTTTGGCATGCTTTGACAAGCGTGTTTCTCTAGACAACAGTGCAAAGAGATGGGAAGGATGTGTCCTAAATCCATCTCAAAAGGCGCAATAGTAAAATCCATTGCACATTTCATATCCCATTAAAAACCTCTCCATTCTTTCATCTAGTTTGACATGATATTGCAGCTATGTGGGGAATCAAAACAGAGAGCCCATTTGTTTGCATGGTACTACTAACCTAACCCAACCAAAGCAACGTGAAATAAAAACGATGTAGTAGTTAGTTAATCTACAATGGAAAACATTTAATGGCCAACCACAAAAATAATAAATAATTATGGATGCAAAGTCAAAAGTCTACTTTCTACTATAAAAAATTTAGAAGACATTTGTCCAAAATCAAGTGAAAAATTGTTAGATTCCTAGATTTAAGTGATTATTTCTATAATTTTGAACAACAAAAAAATAGCGATTAGTATAAATTTATATCCCAAAATTCCAACAAAAAAACCATTTCCTAGAACAGTGGTTAGAGACAATGGAAGTATATGTTAAAAAATTATTTAAAACAATAAGCACCCAGTTATATTTCAAAACAATAATCACCCCGTTATAACACATTTAATGCTCTAGTGTAAAGTGTAAGGTCCACTGTATACCATCAAATCTAAAATAACTTTAGGTCTGTCTGTATATACGCATGCATAAAAATGCTTAACCGAATGCATACCTAATGTTCGCCATTTCAAAACGGCTTTTAATACTAGTCACTCAAATCGCCCCAACCCGGAATGAAAAACGAGAGAATGTAGCACCGTATCCCACACTTTTCAAAACCAACCAGTTTGTGAGTTGAACCAAGTGAGACCGAGGACGGGCGAGCGTTAATCTCAAGGCTTTGTTCTTTGAAGGCCGCGTCAAATTGGAGGCAAATTAATAAAATGTTGTTTTTATTCTTTTAATATCATCATGTGCTCAAATCTCAGTGTACTGAAGAAAATATGAAAATAAAATAGAAAACACTAGGACAGGGATGTGTCGATTTTACATTGGGCCATGCATTCAACATAAATGCATGGCCGATTCCATGCCGATTCCAAATGGGTGTAGCCAAATATGCACCTAGCGAGGGTCATACTGACACATAAATCGCCAAAGATACGAAGATTTTAAAGCTGAATTTTCAAATATATGAGATTCGAACCTCGAAGGTTGAAACGAAGCTTCATTCAAATACGCGCTGAAAACTTCAATATCCATCTATATTTGCATCCAATACATAATCACTTAAATAATATCAATATCAAGCACATCAAGCGTAAAAACATATATTCCGTTAAATTTAAATGGAACATAAAATACAAACAAAGGTACTCTTTAAACAAATATTCAGAAACATTTCAATAGGAAGTAATCTTTACGAGTATGCATAAAGTAATCTTTAAACGTCGTCACAGGGTTAAACGAGCATAATAAAGATCAACTCTGTGGAAACATTTTGAGTAAATTTACATACTAATCCTCCTTTCAAGGAAAAATAAAGAACAAGTCCGGAGAATACTTACTCACGAGAAGAGGGCCTGTCGTATGATTCAGCGCAACACGAACTAGTCAATTAATCTATGTCAGATTTCATAGTCATATTTCATTGTAAAATATTATAAACATTAATATAATAAATTTTGATTTGTTCATACTTTTATAACTAAAATGAAAATATTTAGTTGTTATAAACATTTAGGGTTAGAGATAACATAGTTTCTATAAACATTTAGGGTTAAGACTTCACAGAACAATCTAAGTTTCACCTCCTAAAGTACCACCAAAGCTCAAGCTTCCTCAATTTCATTTCTATTATATCTATTATTTAAGCCTAGGGTTTTCAAAAATATAACATATATTCAAGTTAACATAGTATATACAACTCCTTCAATTTGATTTCTATTATATATTATTTAAATAGAAAGTTTTCAAAAATATATATGTTCAAGTATATATTATCTAAACTTAGGTTTTTGAAAAGATATTATATATTCAAACTAACATGATATATGCATGGAAGGCAAAATCTATTAAAGTTATATCAATTTGTCAAAACAGTTAATGAGTATCAAATGCTATTCACATAGATCTCTTCAATGCATGAAAAACATATCCTTTGTAACTACATGTTAGTGGCTTCCATTTAAACCAATCTTTTGGAGAGGTCATAAACTAGAAACTTATATTTCATTAAATTACTCTCCTAAGAATATAAAAAGAGCATAAATTTGAAAAATCTATCATATTAACATTTAGATTACAATTGAACCCCTTGTTAAATCTCAACAACCTTCCTTAAAAAAAAAAAATGTTTAAAATTTTTTGAAGTCCCTTTAATTTTATTTTTTATAACTTATTTGAATTTATTTTTATTTTATATTTTGATGATTTTGTATATATTTTTATTGTTTAAAAAATAATAAAACATGAATTAAAAACAATAAAATTTAATTACAAAAATAACAATAAACAATAGATATAGATATCTAGTAGATATAGATATACAACCTGAGTGGGCCTAATGGTTAAGAACATGTGTTTCCTCTTAAGAGGTCACAGGTTCAAATCTAGAGGGGGGTAGGGTATGTATACCTTCGTAGACTTTACCAGTCAAATCACTGGGTAGAGGGGGGTCTCTTGTTCCACAAACAAGGGGGTCTCATACACCAATTTGGTGTGTTGGCTTAGTTGTGACCTTAAAAATAGATTATTATTAATACAACCTGAGTGGGCCTAATGGTTAAGAACATGTGTTTCCTCTTAAGAGGTCACGGGTTCAAATCCAGAGGGGGGTAGGGTATGTATACCTTCGTAGACTGGTTATGTATACCTTTTATTATTATTATTTGTTTTTTAGTTTGAATTTTTTTTATCCAATAATATTAGTGTTCTTGTAAACTTCATTGTATCGGATATGTTTTTATATAATTTTCTTTAAGTTTGTGTTTCTTTGTTTTCTTTCTTTTATTTATTATTATTGCACTTGTCATTCATTTTATATTTGTCATGAGTAGATTTGTCTTATTGTGAGTGATACATGTCACTTGGCATTACCATATCATCATTCGTGAAATCATACATACATACATACATACATACATACATACATACATACATACATATACATATATATATATATA
>ML777084.1:894142-928700 GCA_009831015.1 Picea engelmannii
GTTAGTGTATTTGAAGGACATGCTCCTGGAAATTATTCAAATTGTTTTCCAATGGGGATTAGAAATTGCAAAAATTCAATTTAATATAAAATTTGGGTTCAACATTATCAAAACTTTCAAAAAAATTAAAAAAATGATTTTAGTCAACAATGTTTGACTTGTGATGCTAAAGGAAATATGCATAGGGAATCACTATGTGAAGAGTGAGAAGAATCAAGAAAATGTATCTTTGTTTATTTTGCGAAGAAAAAAAAAAAAAAACATGATAAGATGAATGTGAATATTGTAAAATGAAACAAATCCCTCTCATCTAAAGAACATTGGTCCCCATGAGATTGAGTTCTTCTTCAAGCATGCTATAAGCCTAGCATTTTTGAGAGACTTATTTCTTTTAGGACATTGATGAGTCCAATGGCCTTCTTGCTAACATACAAAATATATGCTAGATTTCTTGGGAATTTGTTTCTTTTTCAAAAATAATGTTTTCTTCTATATCATGGGACGGATAGTCTTCTTCTAAAAATATTTTGTGCAATTTATACAATGACAATTCTTGCAACAAGGATGAGATTTATGTTGACGCATTTACCTAAACTTCTTACAAACAAAAACACAAGTGTCCTTATTTAAATTGCAGATAAAAGTATTAAACATCTTATGTTTTTTCATAAAAGCTTCTTGCAAGGTTTTGTGATTTTTAAGTTTAGACCTCCCAACGACAAATCTTCTATATCAATATTTTGGTTGGAGAAGACACTTGGCATTAAGGTTTTTGTGATTTTTCAGTTTAGACCTGTCAAGGACAAATCTTCTATGTCAATATTTTGGTTCGAGAAGACACTTCACATCGATGCAAGATAATATCTGAGATATTAAGGATCACTAGAGTCGTATGTCTTATAAAGCAAATCTTGTATAACATATTGGTATTGTGTTTAAGGCTCAAATTACATAATTGCTAAAAAATGAATAAATCTATATAATGCTCACTTGAGATTCTCTGGAAAATTTCCACATAAAATTCAGTATTGATAGCCTTGATGAGTTCTCTAATTGGATGGTCAGACTGAATTATGTCCTTTTGACATTGAGCTATTATTTTTGGCTCAATATTAGGAGTGAGTGTGGAATTATCAAGGAAACATTACTAAGACCAACCACTACTTCTCCAGTAGTAGCACAATGTGCTATAGATTTACAGAGAGGGGGCATAGTTTTGGTGACAAAATGCAACCAAATATTGGTTTGTAATTGAGCAACATGGCTTCCACTGACCATATCAAATCCATTCAATTTTATATAAGCATGTAAGGATGTAAACAAATGTGGGATAAACATAAGTCCATGCACGTCCATTAATGAGAGGGCTCTCAAAACCAACAATTAAAGTGTCTTCAAAATTTCTATGGCTTGCATCAAGGATACAACATAGACGAGCAATGTTTAATACAAGGAAACCTAAAGGAATTAATTGCAAATTGAAAGAGAGCAATATGGACATGTTGATATCCATGTCTTAAATCATAATCAATGTTATCTTGTCAAATAATGGGAACTTGTACAACATGTTGTGAAGGGTCAAATAACGGGAACTTGTACAACATGTTGTGAAGGGTGGATGATTCTTAGAAGGTTCTACTTCTAGAAGATTCCTCCTCTAGAATGTTCTTAGGTGATGGTAACACTATATAAAGGGGTTCAATCAATGTAATGATACATGAAGAGAATTATTGTATTGGAGCGGTAGCTCAATAGGAGGATTCCCCCTCGAAGAGGCAAGTGAACAGGAGATGATCCCTTCCATAATAGGATCCATTGTATGGTGTTGCCCTACCTCAAGGGTTTGATAGTAAAACATGAGATTTTGCATATTGTTCTTCTATATCTATTGTGGTTCTTTTGTATTCAGTCTTTGGTTCTTAATAGAGAGAGGGTTGGTTTAGAATCTTCCATGTGAAAGAAGCAAAGAATGTCACAAGTATACTTAGACTGGGAAAGGAAAATATCTTCCTTGGTTTGCAATACTAGAAGGGCAAGGAAATAATGCAAATATCTCAAGTCTGTCATTTCAAATTTCTTTTTAAGGATGGATTTCACATGGGTTAAAAGTTTAGGGTCACTACCAGTGAGGATAAGGTCATTAACATAAAGAACAAGTATTATGAGACAGATTCCTACTTTCTTGGTATAGACATTAGAGTCAGAATGACATCTAGAACAGATAGTGTCAAGAAGAAAGCTACCCATTTTGGCATACCAAGTCTGAGGAGCTCGCTTAATACCATAAAGAGATTTCTTAAGGCAACAAACAAGATTGGAATCATTCTGGACATAGACAAGAGGTTGTTCCATGTAGATTTATTCTTGTAAATCCCCATGTAAGATGGAGGATTTCACATCCATCTGATGGACTTCCCATTTATGTGAGGCAACAAGGACTAGAACAAGGTGGATGGAATTCATTTTGGCTACAGGGGAAAATGTTTCATTATAGTCAAGGCCTTCAAATTGAGACAATCCTTTGGAAACTAATCGGGTGTAACACCCCATTTCTAAACCCCTTATTATATGTAATTAATCATGATTAATGATTTCCATGTCATGGCATATAAACATTGTAAATGTATGATTATTTAATTGGAAAATTATAACCAATTGATTGATGGGTGAATCCTTAAAGTACTAGCCATGATATCATCAAAGGAAAGAGTGAGGAAACCTATGGAGGGTGGTTCATTGTGCTAAAGAGAAACCAAGCCTTTGTTGAGTTATTTGTTTTGGACATAATAAGTTATTTACCCTTTTTCATTATTTCAAAGAAAATCAGTTAATGACGGAGGATTGGTAGTTGGAAAACCAACCACCTTCAATGAATTGAAGCATGGAAGATCTGGTTAGGACAGTTGAAATTGTGAGCCAGAGGTACAACATAGTACCCATTTTTGTAGTTCTCGGGTTTAACCTATGACTTCCTTCTAACAAAAGGAAGAAGGCACAGGTGTGTGCAAGGAAAAGCATAAGAGGGGTGCAGAGAAAGGGACACCGGGCCTAAGGAGAAGGAGGATGGTGAGAAAAGAAACACATAGAAGCATAGGAACACACATAGAGGAAAAGAAGCAGTGCACATGTTACAAATGAGTAGACTACGAGCTCGTGCAATAGAGTGAGACTGGGAAGTTTTCCTGAGAAAAGAGGAAGCTTTCCCAGGACATGAAAGGTCACCTTGGAGCAAAGAAGACTCGAAGTCTATATTGGAGAAAAAGAGGGTCGTGTGCTTGATGTTGTCTAGAAAGAAACCAACACTGGAAGGAGAGGGCGATGAGGACAATGTAGTTGTAAAGGGACACCCTTGTGTAGAGGAAATCCAGCCAGAAAGGCATCTGATAAACCTCATGGAGGTTCTGAGCTCAGTGGGAAAGAGGGAAAACTTATGTTGTTTCCAGTGGGGTGGAGGAGAGTAACCTCCATGAACCATTCTTAGAATGGTTGATTCAATTGTGAGAATATCTTGTGGTATCATGGCTTGGCACATGGGTGGACAAAATGCAGAGTTTGAGTGCATCTCAACCTATGGTTGGGTGGAAAGGTGTTCACCCAAAATCAATTGGCTAGCTACAACTTGTAAACATACAAGTATCTTTTATGCTCTGTAGAAATGAATTGAATTGAATTGAATGGTTGGATGCATGTATTAGCATTTATAATTGTGTGTGATTAATCAATGGAGTTGATACTTATTTCATTAGCAAGTCCTTGTATTTGAATGATTTTAGAACTGTAAGAATGTTGCATGTCCTGCACCACTGATTATGAGCACTATGTATTGTTCTGAGGTAAATAAATTGAACATGTGTATATGTTTCTGGTGTGCATAGTAATATACATGTTGTAATGGTTTCTTGTAAGAGGGAACTAGATATTTAAGTCAAGAAATGAATGACAATTTATGAGGGGAATGAAGTGTTGTAATCTCCTTAAAAGGGATAATGAATTAATGGCAAATCTTGTTTGTAGAAAGGCCAGGAAAGGTCGATGAAACCTTGTGTTGTTTCCCTCTCCTTGACACAAAAGTTTTGCAGGATATAAAATCCATGTTTGGGTGTCAAGTAGCAAGTTTATCGCTTGTTGGTAAATGGCTTAAAAGATCATGAGGGAGCTAAATTAAGAACCCTTGCAAGTAGGTGTAGCGTTGAACTGTAGGATTGTTAAGTTTAGGAGTAAAGCTCATTTGAGATCCTTTGTTGAAAGACCGAGGAGGAACAATAGTCATTGATCCCAGAGAAGGAGTTGATTTAGCCATCCAAGGACGAGTTGTTTACCCCTTGAAATTATTGTGAAAACTGGCAAGGAAAAGTGGTTGTAGGATCGGCTAGGAGGTTGGATGATAGTCTTTTGATGGCTATCATATGAGTTGAAGTGAGAGGTGCAATCTCATATTATCGAGCTACTGAATATCGGAGCACTGAAGCACCTTAAGCCAAGGTCGGGTGACTTCCCCAATACCCGATACTCGGTGGGGAAGAGTTCCCACATGCACGATTACATACCTTATCACTTATAATCGAGGAGAGAGAGAGGTGATGTCACGATGATGAGGAGTGACTGTGTAGTAGTTAAAGGATACGATTATGATACATTTCTATCGCTGATATGTAAACATATCAAATGTGGACCCAGTTGAATGTGAAGACCCTTTGGATAGTTTCATTAAATCCTGGTTGTTGGATTAGGGTGTTGAGAGATCCCAGTCGTTGATCTCTCATAGAAGTTTAGGAGGGGATATACGCCTTGGGGTACCGTAGTATCGAACCCCAGAAGAATTTCAATTTTGTACTTACGCTTGGGAAAGTCCCAGTATGGCAGTATCTGGTGGGGCATGGTTCCAAGACGAGTTCCACCATTTCCACAGAGCATCAGAAGGTTTTCCGCAGGTTTGTTCACCTTGTGATATATTGATATCTCGGTGCCCGGTGGAGCATGGTTCCAAGGAAAGGTTCCATCCCCTTCCCTGTTAGCCCGCAAGTGAAGGAGGATGACATCAGTTGATGTACCTAAGTCAATGAGAAGTGGAAATGTGTCAACACCTAAGTGGAGAACCATATGTCAGGTTATGATGTGTATTTTCACATCAGTACATGTGTTGTACCATGGTTGGTCCACGTGTCAAGGTGATTCGATGTTTTGGGGTCGCGGTCCATATTGTGTCATGAGTATCACGTGTCAAGCCAAGTGACAGGTGGTGACAATGTCACATTTCCAAGGCACCAACTTGGATATCGTAATGTGTGCTTGGAGTTGAACGGTATAAGTTTACCCGAAGTGTCGATATCCCTGATGGTCGATACCCCAGAGTATCAAAATATCAAATACCTAGAGAATACATGAAGCAACTAAGAGTAGAATGGTCGAGGGCCGATAAGCTGAGGGCGCAATGGACCAGGTGGTTGGTGCTACACCAACATCCACATCTACACCAAATGTGCCACATGGATTAGTACAGGTGATGTGGCTGCCACATGGCAATGTGGCAATCTTGGCCAATGAATTCCTGAAAAATTTAGGCTATGGTTAAGAGAGACTAGCAATAGGGATGACACAAAGCAACATTGATGCCATGTTGATAAAAGAAGGGAAACTCATAATTTTTTTAGCTTCCATGTATTGGGAAACAAGTGCTCATATATGGAGGAACAAATGTTAAGAGAAGTTTTCTACCAATAAAAACTGAGGGGCTACAAATCTTGAGGCAACTTAGCAAGACTAACTACTAGGTTGCTACAAGTTAGAAGAAACTCAAGGTTGGAAATACTAAAGGAGGTATAGAAATCAACGATTTTTCTCTAGTGTTGAAATATGTGCCAAGTGCAAGCATTGCCAATATAAGAAAGATAACACACCCAACCGCACAATCATCTTATGAAAATGGGTAGAGCATGGTGGACATGGAGGATTTGGCCTTCTAAAACAACATATGTGATGACCTCAAAGACTTCCTCTTTAGGGCTATGTCTATTTTATGGCATGGAAGATTGGAATACTATCTAACTTGATCAACAACTAGGAATTGCACTCCCCTTAAATGTTATAATACACACATAATGGACAAAATGATTTTAAAGGATCGTTGTTTCAATTATTGAGACATTTGACTTTGAACATAACATATATAGGGAGAGCACTCAAAATGAGAGCATCACCATGAATCCAAATAACTCGACAAACTTAGATAACTCAAGTCAAAAGCATTTCCTTGAGTGCATGTATTCATTAGCCTTCTTAAAATTAGTGAATGGACATGGGATTGAAAATTATTTTATAACCATTTATATTTCTTATTTAATTTTCCTCATTGGTTAAAAGTATCTCAACAACATGAGTATAAATTAATAGAAATCATATTAAAAAATAAAATAAACATAAAATTAAAAATATGTGTTATTTTATCAATACAATTAGTGGATTGGTATGGCCATTAATGTGTATGATTTTTGGGCACCAAGGCATTTCTATTGACTCTTTTTTGGCCCAACATAGATCCAATCGCAAAGTATCATGACGTGTAATATCTCGATTCTAACTCTATGGAAGTTCTAAATTTGATCATGTATATTTTGTAATTATTATTTTCAATGTTATGTTTTGCTCCATGCCATGAGTTAGATTTTCAATAGAAATTTTGAAGACTTATAACATATGATATTTTGAAATTAATAAAAAAAAATCAACACTAACTAGGGGAAAACACCAATGGGTCTATGAGTCCTCCAAAGGATAAAGATAAAGGAGTTTGAGGGGGGATTGACCTATGTTCTATGATGGTGTCATATTTTATTCATAAATCTTTTTCATGTGATTCTCATATTCTCACTTTAAACATAGTTAACAACTTGATGAGAACCCTCCAAAGTTCTCATTTTTTAAAGGTCACATTTAGTTGCTAATTTTATCTATGTTTTGAAAAGTGATGTTACTAGTGGCACCCTTTTTTTAGAGGTTAAAATTTCCACCTTTTGAAAGTGTGGCCTTAACAACCTCATAATGTTGCTAACGAAAACATTGAAATCAACCCCCGAACCAAAAAATGGCGCCAAGAGAAACACCCATTTTTGTTTTCCAAAGTCAAAATTACAACTTCTTTGAAATCATGGCCTTAACAACATGTACCGTTGCAAATAAAACCTTATAATCAACACCAGAGTTGAAAAGTGGCGCTCCTAGTAGCACCCCTCTTTTTTCCTGGGTCAAAATTGCAATTTCCTTGAAACCCATGGCTTTAACAACCAGTACACTTGCAACTAAAATCTTAAAATTATTCGACAACACAGGTATTCCAACAAAGGAAGACCTTCAGTAACCACTTACAAAACCAGATCAAATATCAACACATAGATGTTTTGACGTGGTAAAACCCCTACGGGGAAACATCCACGACTCCAGTCAACGCGACCACTTGGAGTAGTTTATTAATGAAAAAGAAAAGATTATAGAGAGATTTTACAAGAGAGTTTCTCACAATTGTTCGTTGGCAAATTACCCTCCATGCTCTTGAAATAGAGATCATGGACCAATTGGGTGTTAAGCCACAAATCAATGGTTGTTAAGATCGAGGAGAATATGAACCATCAGATCACTCTATGTTGGGAACACATCATGACCGTCGGATTTCCTAACTCAAATGAATACTAATGCATACTAAAGAAACACACTAAGAAACACACTTTTACCTAATGGCATATTAGATCAAGTAGATATTAACTAACTCCTAAGTGTCTAAATATCCTAACATCCCCCCTTAATAACAACTTGGGATAGGATTAAAGGATTTACAATAGTGACACAATATGAGAAGGAAGGAGGCATTAGAGCCTATCCTCCTTTAATGAAAACTTCATGAACTCCTAACATAGATTGAAGTTTGGAAAACTTCACTTCTATAAGAGACTTTGTGAAAATGTTTGCAATTTGATCTTTTGTAGGGAAAAAGAGCACTTCAATAACTTGATCATGAATTAGATTTACGATGAAGTGCATATGTAGCTTGATGTGCTTGAAGCGCTGATGTTGAATTGGGTCTTTGGCGAGCTTGATGGCACTCTAATTGTCGCACCAAAGGTTAGTCGAGTGATGTTGCTCGAATCCAAACTCTGAAAGGATCTGTCAAAGCCACAAGGCTTCCTGATTTGCATTTATCGTTGCTCGATACTCTGCTTCTACTAAATAAAGTGCAATAGCATGTTGTTTCTTACAGGCCCAAGTGATAGGTCCTAAACCAAGGCTGGAAACATAACCTACAGTAGACTTCTGATCATCAGGGTCATCGGCCCAATATGAATCAGTGAAACCAACCAATAAAGGAGTCCCCTCGGAACTATAATGTATCCCGAATTGAACTATACCATGGACATAACAAAGTATCATTTTAGCTTGTTTCCAATGGCTTTCATGTGGTGTTTGCATATACCAGGCAACAAAACCAACAACAAAGGAAAGATCAAGACGGGTATGAAGCAAGTATAAGAGGCTATCAACTAACTGGCGATATCGGGTGGCATCAACTTCAGGAAAAGTACAAGTTGTAGTAAGGTTGACTCTAGACTGGAAGGGAGAAGGGGTTGGTTTACAATCATCCATGTGAAAGCGACGAAGAAGGTCACAAGCATACTTAGACTGGGAATGAAAAATTCCTTCATTGGTTTGCAAAACTTGGAGGCCAAGGAAATAGTGCAAAAAAACTAAGTAAAACATCAAATATCAACACATCTATGTTTTGACGTGGTAAAACCCCTACGAGGAAACATCCACGGCCCCAACCAATGCGGCCACTTGGAGCAGTTTATTAATGAAAAGAAAATATTACAGAGAGATTTTACAAGAGAGTTTCTCACAATCGATCATTGGAAAATGACCCTCCATGCTCTTTAAATAGAGATCATGGACCAATCGGGTGCTAAGACATAACCCCAAACTTTAGGGAAAAAAACATGTTTCTTTTTAATAAAATAAATAAATTTAAGTCCTTAACACCTCTTTTAATTAAAATAATAAAAAAAACACTTGAAAAATAAATTTAAATTAAAAATAAAAAGGCTTTATTTTTTCTCTTTCTCCCCATTGAATTCCCATAGAAGATATTTTGTGCTTAATTGAATCAATAACTTGACATCTTCCCCCCTAACCCGCAAACCCCCTAAATCAAATTTATTGAAATTCAATCCATTCATCACCTTAATGAAAACCCTAATATCATTATTTTGAAAGCAGATAAAGGTAATACCACCATTATCATGAATACCTCTAACTATGAATGAAAACTTCAAGACCTTTTGTTTTCTTCATCATATAAACCTCTCTCCAAGAACCCAATCAATGCCATCATGAACCTTGTTATCAAAGCCACCAAATATTTAACCCTCGACTCTTCTATTCAAAAATACCTTATTCCTCATAACACCCAAACCCCTAGGATCTACGGGCAACCCAAAATTCATTAAAATGGAATTCCATTCCGACCAATAGTACGCACTATAGGAGCCCTACTTATGCACTAACTCATTTCATTGATAATAAACTTAATTCCTTTATTAGAAAAATGTCTTCATTTATTAAGGATTCCTCTGATTTTATTTGAAAAACTCAACAACTTCACCTTGATGAACAAGACATCATGGTTAGTTTTAATGTGGTGTCTTTATTTACCAAAATTATTCTTCCTAAAACCCTTGAGCTCATATCTAAGCTTGTGGACCCGAAAACCCTTAACCTCATTGAAATCTTCCTTACCTCAACTTTCTTCGCCTTCAAAGGGGCCTAATATGAACAAACAGAAGGTATAATCATGGGTTCCTCCCTATCCCAATGGTTGCCAATATTTTTATGGAACATTTTGAATCTTTAGCCTTAAACAGTTTCCATCTTAAGCCTAAATCTTGGTTTTGTTTTGTTGATGATACTTCCTTGGTTTTGCCTCATGGCCATCCCTCTTTGATTTCCTTTCTTAACCATGTTAACAACAATTCGCCCCATATTCAATTTACAATGGAAATCTAAAATGAAAATCCTCTCCCCTTCTTGTATGTTCTCATTAACTGTCTTCCCAATGGCACCCTTACCCACCAAGTTTATAAGAAAAAGACTCACACAGACCAATACCTTGGTGCCCAATCTCATCATCACTCGGCCCAAAAATCTATTGTCCTAAAAAATTTGGTAACTCAAGCCATTCAAATCTTTACTCCCAATTTTCTTGAGAAAGAAAAATCTCACCTCACAAAAGCCCCATCTGCCAATGGTTATTCTATCTCTCAAATCAGCAAGGCCTTTCAATCAACCCTCCAGACTAATTCTAAACACCATCCCTCGTCTTCTCCTCCCTTAGCTCTCATCTCTCTCCCATACATCGAGGGTACTAGAGATCAAATATCTAAGATATTGGCTAAAAAGAACATAAAAATTCTCTTTAAGCCCTATAAAACCCTGGAAAAATTATTTAGAACTGTTAAGGACAAGTTGGACCCCATGCTTGGCCAAGGAGTCTACCAAATTCATGTTGAAATCCTTACTCCAACACCTAGGTATCTTGTTATCTAGTGATTTCCTTACTGCAGATAAAGTTAACATCACACAAAAAAATGCACTGCTGGAATATTCAACTCAAGTAAATATAGTGGAAGCAATATTGGTGTTAGCACTCTGTAAATTTGTTTTGGCTGATAAAAAAATGACAGAGGTAATGGTTTCAACCTACTTTAGAGATGGGCACTATCTTGCTTAACTTAGAGAGGGATCTCTTGTGTCACTTTGATATATCTATGGAAATTGGTGGCTAGATTTGGTTTTTTCGGGGGGGGGTTTATAAAGTTTGCTAGCAAGGAAGGGCAGAAACACACAGGGCTATGGAGTCAAAATTTTGAAAGTGAATGAAACAATGTATTTGCCAATTGAAATCTCCAAAGGATAAAGGCTAAGTGAGGCGATGAATCTGAGTTATTCTTAAATTTAAATAGAGTGTAAGAAGATGAAGAAAACAAATAACCGCATCAGAGCATTACTGAAATGAATTCTGAATAAGTTAAGAAGACAATCACACAATTTAAATTTCTTAAGCCAAGAGCATCATAAGATTAATTATGGGCCTTTAACTCCCCAATTTAAACAGAAGAAAATGTAAATGAAGTAACATGTCACAGGAAATACATACGATGAAAGGAAACAAAGCTCATATCACCACCCTTTAGAATCTTTTCATAGAGACTTCAAAATCTTCTGCATTTATATTAAATTCAGATTCAAAAAATTTACAAAATAGAGTCTGATACAACCAAAAGCTGCTCTTGCACTTCTGCCAACATTAATTCATTCAAGTAACCCAGTACTTATACAATTTGATCAAAATGATGAAATTGAAGCATTTCATCTTCCAAAACAGTTTTAAATGACAGTTTCGGTATATGAAACGATTTACAATAATTGACAAAAAAACGTTTTTAAAAATATGGACGATTCCTCTGACTGTTCAGTTTCTTTCTCGCCATCTGTCTTTCTCTGGTATTCTATCAGATCTTCACATTTGATGACACCTGGGGATCACTGACAGGCTCCAGCGATATTGCACTTCGTCTTACCAAGCCGTACGATTTCCTTCCATTGCGAATCAGAGGGGATGCCATAATCCATCATCTCTTTAATAAAAATCTCCAAATCAATGCACATGGCATAGGACATGGTTGGCATGTTGACTTTCACTATTTTGAATCTATTCAAAATTTCAAAGTCAATGGCCAAATATTCTACCAGACTTGGACCTTTCAGACTTTCTTCTATAGCTTCAAATTTAGAATGGTCCATCCTGCATTGCATGAGGAGGGTATTGTAATATTATTGACTGTGCAATAAGCCTCTGCCATTCCAAAACGATGGGAGGCCTTTGACAAACAATTGTTCAAATGCATATTTAAACTCCTGTATGTTGTGCTCCATCTGCAAAGATTTATTTTGGACCGATATTAGTAGGTTGTGTTTGGTGATGATCTTCCTAGCTGAAATGATCAACGCAGTCCTATATTTTACCCCGATAGTTTGAAGGTCAGCAGTTGGCACAAAATTTAGCCGGTCAATAGCATTTTAGGCCCATTTTGAGGATTTATTGGCTAATACTTCATTATCAACAACACACTTGCTCCGAGCTGTAGAAGCCACACTGTCTTTGTCATTTATGAAATTTAGATAAACCCTGAATTTAACATCTTCTGCAGCAATAACATCCGATATGACATGTTTGGCTTTGTAATTGAGTGCTTCTTTCCTAAATTTTTATTTTTCCTATTCCAAGGCAGTCAATTCTATTGTTTGTGGATGATCGGTAGGCGACATCTTCAACCTTTTATTTAAGCTTAGGATCATCTAATCCTTTTCATCCAGAGAAGCTTTCACCCCTTGAGGGCCTTCAGAATCTATTATTTTGACCTGTGTCATCCAGGCTTTGCTAGATGCCTTTTCTTGTTTTAATTGTCCATCTAGTTTGATTGTATGTGTCGTCAATCTTTCGACCCTCAAACTTAAACTCAAATAATTGGAATATAGCATATTGCTGACATTTCTATGAAACTTTACTTTGTCATGGGAACCAATATTTTCATAGTGCATTTTGATCTTAGATGCCTTGTCATCATCAACCACTGTTATGTTAAACGTTTTCTTTTCCACATCTCTGACTAAGAGTAAGGAGGATTTAGACTGGGAAGTCTTTTCCACTTCAGTCAAGAGGTCTCTTATTTCAATGTTGGCCATACTCCCCTTCACAGTGTACTGGTTCATTAAATCTTCCTTGGACTGATAAACAACCATAGGTGTCTCGTTGAATATGTGTTTTCTACTGCTTAAGACCTTTGTGCTGCTTTCAGTTTATGGTTTGTCTCCTATACCTACTCCTTCATCCTTGGTTGCACCTTCCACCATCTCCATGCATGTTTTCCCTTTGGGCTCTTCTTTTTCCAGATCGACCACTTGAGAGGGTAATGTGATTTTCATCTTCTTGAGAGGATCTTGCTAGCTACTGGCACCCAGGGCCTCTGAACTGCTCCTCTTATTATAGACACTCATTTTAGGAGCTTTGACAATCAATCTAGGAGAAGGTTTTTGTGTTGGGCTCTGTTGAGAAACTGGTTCTGTTTGTTCTGTTTGATCATGTTGCATAGTGACCTCCATATCTAAATAGGTTTCTATATTGGCCAACTTATCGAATCATTCGACATGCTCATGTTCGTATGGACCTTGTCTGTTTGCTAATCTCATCTTTGATATGATCTAGTATGGGTCGTATTTTCTTCCTTGCAACTCTATGAAACCAAATTCACTGAGTTTGTATTGAATCCAAGACAAACAGGACTTGTTCTTCACCACAAAGGGACCTACTATGAAAGGAAATTTTAGATTGGAAGCCTTGTGTGCCTTCAAAAAGTGCTCATTTTCTGAGATGATCCTCTGTCTTATGAACTCCAAAGAAAATACTCTGGGTGTCAGAAAAAATGGTAAAAGGTGAGGTCCCTCTTGACATCCATATACCCAAATCACTGTGGGTTGTATGAACATCATCCAGTCACCTATCCTGCTCTTTGGATTTGGTTGTAAACAACTTTTCATTTCATCCAGAACCCTTGGCAAGTCTGAACCGAAAATAAGACTATACGCTTTGGACATAATCTTGTTGATGAAAATGAGCATGGTGATCCTTTTACACTCGGTTGAAATTAATGCAATCTCGGGAAATTCGGTTTTGTTAGATTCCAAAAACATTCTCAACAAGTGTGTGTAGTATCTAAAATGCCTTAGTGAATTGAATTTTATTAGCTGCTGATGCATATTGTCGGCAATAAATTTGTCAAAACTGACGCAGATTGACTGACCAGACTCTGACATAAAGAAAGTCAATAGGAAACCTAGCATGACTTCTACCACAAACTTGTCACTATCCAACCCCAAAATTTGACTCAACAAAGAACAAGCCCACTGGACTTCGATGACCATGACAGTTATGCTGGCAAGTAATGACAAACTCTCTGAATGGTGTTCAGGTTTGATGATGGTTTGCAGAAAATGGTTTTTTACTTATGGTGGACATTCTCTATAAAATGCGATCATCTTTTGTTCCTCAAAGGGCTCTAACACCATGGAGGAGGACTCTGGTATACTGAGAGTGTGCTCGAGCAATTGACTATCGATTTCACATAAAACCTATGACCCTAATTTATTTAAAATGACTCTTTCTTCTTGCGAATACCGTTCCGCACACCATCTTACAAATTCAGGGAAAGGAAAAACTACTTCTACGACATACGGGGTGATGTAGGCTTGAGCTGCTTCGAGGAAAGGAATATGTGTTCCAACATTGTCCAATCAATTTTATTTGGACACAAAAATGGGTGATATCGTTATTTCTGTGTCAAAAATATCGAAATCCCTATTAATTAGGGCTTCTTCTCTAGAAGAGATTTATTGGGCATTTATGGATAAGATAACAGGATTAGTGGCCATGGTGAAAATACCTGGTGAGCGGCGAAAGAAGTGCGAACCTGGTTCAATTTCTAAGCTTGATTTTCAAATGGATTCTTTTCACCAAATTTACGAACGTTCGAATGTTTTGAATTATAAAAAAATAATGTCGGGGGTCTTCCTTTTATAGGTATCCGATCGCATCGGGGGTTGGAGAAAATGGTTTTAGGCGAACCACTTTTCTCCCTGATGCCCCTCTGAGGAATCCACGCGTCCATGATTCAAACCATGACGGTTTTCCCCGTCTTCCCTTGTTTCGTTAATCTTCGTGTTACTTCAATCATCGATATGATCTTCAGCCGCCGATCTGGACTATTTTGAGATCTACGATCCACATGTGCCCAGCGACAGTGGCATCGGGGGGTTGGAGAAAGTGGTTTAAGTCAAACTATTTTTTTCCCCGATGTCCCTCTAGGGACGCCACGCGCCTGCCAATAAATCCATGACGGTTTTCCCCGACCCGCCCTCGATTTCTTAATCATTGCGCTATTTCAATCTATGATATGTGCCTTAGTCATTGATCCAGGCCGCTCTCACGATTGACAGTTCACTGAGGTTTATCCTTTACGCTTTCTCCATATTTGTCCATCCTCCATCAAATATAACTCATTCCTCTAAATTATCATATCTCCTTAGCGACATAACTTTTCATTAAAATTCCAACTCTTGGATGTCGTTTGCAAATTATATGGTGATAACATTGTCTCCAACTAGGGATGATATCCTCCCTGCGAGGTAGAAAAGAACTGTAGAATAAGGGCCTTCCCATTGGGCTGTGATTTATCAATGTGATCTGAATATGTTGATCTTTATTCGAAAACTTACAATCTACCCAGCATAGCTCAGGACCTTCAGCTCGGTCTTCAACTATGTTGTTTTTATTTCAATTTTTCATGTGTAAATGAAAAAGTAGAATGATTATATACAATGAATGGTGGGGTGATGATTTTTTCAAGCAATCTAATGCTTGAGGAACCTACCATTCAAAGGCCCTCCTTTTGTGAGTTATCCATTACTTTCCTCCAACAAATAAGCGTTTCTCCCGCGGTAAGTTGGGACTTTGAAAGGACCCAGCCATAGGTTATCGAATTTCCCATGTTTACCTTTATCTTCGCTTCTGGCATCCCATTTTAGTACCCAATCTCCTGTCTGGAAGTCATCTTCCTTGATACGTCTTTCGAAATCTTCTTTGATCTTGTCTTGACAAACCTGGGCATTATTGAAAGCCTTTTCTCTGGTCTGTTGTACACCGATGAGTTCATCATCTCTTCTTTGACTAGAATTTGTTTTTTCTTCTTTCTCCTATAACAACTTCATCACTAGCAATCCCAAAGAAATAGGAAAGATGGATTATGTACCATAAACGATCTGGAAAGGAGATGTGGCAATAGATCTTTTTGGGGATATCATGTCAACCCATAGTGCATGGATGAGATTTTTGTGCCACACCTTTTTATTCTCTTGTAGCAAATTTTTGATGATTCTAACCAAGATTTTATTTGAGGATTCAACCAACCCATTTCCTTGAGGGTAATATGATGTAGAATGATCAAGGGTAATGTTGTAATCATTGCAGAATTTTTCCAATTTTTTAGACTTGAAGGTCGCTGCATTGTTTGTTATAATCTTCATTGGGAATCCAAATCTAGACATGATGTTGTCTTCTAGGAACCGAATGATAACATCATATGTAGCCTGTCTGGTGGGAACAACGTGGACCCACTTAGTAAAATAATATGTTGCAGTTAGAATCCATTTGTGTTGAGCCGAGGACTGTGGATGTATCTCCCCTATAAAATCCATGCCCCATTGTTTGAAAGGAGCTTCTATTGAAATAGGTTTTAGCGAAAGAGATTGTAATTTCCCCTTCCCATCAAAGATTTGACATTCATGGCACTTTCAAACTTCTTTATACCCATCAGGGAAAATGCTAGGCCAGTAAAAACCTACTCTCAAAATTTTGTGCACAGTTGTCTTCCAATAATGATGACCTCCATAGTTACCTTTGTGGAACTCTTTGATGGTTTTCTCTGCTTCTTCTTCTATTAAACAACTCAATAAAATTCCCCTGGGTCTTTCCAGTATAGCAACCCATTTACTATACAAAATTTTGTTTCCTTTAATTTCAAAAATCTAGCCTTTTTTTTCATGTACTCAGGAGGAGCCTATAGATTTTTTAACACAAAAATTATGTCTACATACCATGTAGAGTCGAGAAACTTCTAAGATATTTCCGGAGTCGCCCTTTCTTTCTCTGCTACATGGTCTGATAGATCTGCAGTGACATTTATTCCCAAGAGTTCGCAGTTTGTTTGTGTCATTATTCTAGCAATTCCCTGTCCTTTGATTAACTTTGTGGGCTTGATTTCAAGATCATATTCCAATAGTACCGCAATCCATTTTTCCCTCTTCCCTTCAGGATCAGGTTGGGTCAAGATGTCCTTTACTGAGTTGCTGAGAACATAAGTCGTGGTATGAGAATGTAGGATGTAGACCCGGAATTATTTCAATCCCTTGACTAAAGCGTACGCTTGCTTCTCCATGATGTCATATTTTAAAGGAGCATCTCTCAACATTTTACTATAGTATGCTATGGGATTCTTGAAATTTTGTTCATCTTTCTGAAGCAACACACCTGCAATTGTGTGTTTTGAAGCAAATGAGAACAATATGAAATCTTTTTCAAAATTTGGACTAGCCTTCGTTAATGCCACCTTGATGTCTTCAAAGGACTTTCTTGCTTCAGGAATCCACTTTAGTTCATTTCCCTTTTTTAGCATGTTGGTGATGTGTTTTATGATCTCAGCTAAATTTGGGATAAATCTTCTTAGAAATTTTACTTTCCCCAGGAAATATTGCACTTCTTTTTTTCTTCTGGGTATGTCGATTTTCAATATACCTTCAACTCTGTTGGGGTCAACCTTTATCCCTTCCTTAGAAATAATGTGTCCTACGAACTTCCCTTCTTCCATGGAAAAATTTGACTTTTTTGGATTTAGCGATATGCCAAATTTCCTGCATTTTTCAAACATCCTTTGAGATGTTTGAGGTGTTCTTCATTTGAGGAAGAATACACGGTAATGTCATCAAGGTAGATAAAAATGAATTTATCTTTTTCGTCAGAAAAATATATATCCATAGCTCTTTGAAATGTCGCCTCCGCATTCATAATCCCGAAAGGCATTTTCGCATACATAAACATTCCCCAGGGTGTAGTAAGTGCAGTATTTTCTTGATCATGAGGGTGCACCATAATCTGATTATATCCAGAGAAACCATCCAACATGGACATCCTTTGGGAGCCTACTACCTTTTTTAGAATGTAATCCATTTTAGGCAATGGATAGTTGTCTTTTAGAGACACCTTATTTAGATTCCTGAAGTCTACACACATCCTAATTTCTCCACTCTTTTTCCGGACTGGTACTAGATTTTCCACCCACTTGGAAAACCTCAGGGACACTATGATTTTTGCTTCAAATAATTTCTTTACTTCCTTTTCTATCAATGGTAACAATAGACAGTTTATTCTTCTTAATTTTTGTTTGAATGGCTTGTGATCTTCTTTAATTGGGATAACATGTTGGATTATACACGTATCATAGACTTTTAGATCATCATATCTCCAAGCAAAAACGTCATGGAATTCTTTCATTAATTTGAAATACCTCTCTTTGACTTCAGGCTTGAGCTTCCTGAATAGCTTCACTATCTTTGGATCCTCCAAAGTCCCAATATTGCAATCTTCCACGTAACCTTCATTTACTGTGATCTTCAGAATTTTGGTTACGTCATTGTTATCAAAAAAATTCTCTAATGGTAACAGGCCCTTGGGGATGATATTAGTCTTTAGTTGAACAATATCTCTACCAGCAATCTGATTGTCAAAATATCCTTCTTTTGCGAAAGTGGCTGCATCCACCTTGTCTTCACAATATTCATCATCAATGTTCAAATTCTCGAACTCGTTCTCCATTTTGAGGAATCTTTCTATCTGTTTGTCATTTTTGAAGACTTGCCAATGCTTCATATTGTTTGTTATTGTCAGCCTGTACTTCACCTCTACCTTGTAACTTTTCTCGGGGAAAATTGCCACTCTAAAAACTATTGCTGAAGTGGCCAGGGTGTCAACAACCTGATTTTGTGCTCTTGGAATTGTTGAAAGATTGCATTCTTGAAATTTCTCAAGGAGTTCGAGTACCATATTTTTATAATCCCTCAATATGGGTTGTTTTTCTTGGTAGACGCCTTTGATTTGATTTATAATTAGCTCAAAATATCCATGTACAACAATTCTTTTGGCACCAAGTTCTTCTAAACCTTTCAATCCCAATATCAATGCTTCATACTCGACCATGTTATTAGTGCATTCAAAAACAATTTTGTAGGAGCACAATTTTGAGTCTCCTTTAGGGTGGATGATCCATACACTAGCTCCAGCTCCTTCTCGACATGCTACTCCATCAAAATTCATCTTCCATAACCGGTCCTCTGCATCATATTGTTGCTCTGAAAGTTCCTCCATTTTCCCTTTTAGTTCATCTTTGCCAGCCATAACGATTTATGTTTCTTATTCTTCGAAACATAGGTCATTGAAGAAAATGGAAGATCCTAATTCAGTTTCCACTGAATAGATGGCATGATTGCTAGGCTGTGATTTATTGTTGGCCATATACTTAAGCAAAACTTCCCTATACAGTCTTATGTCCTAGCCAAAGACAAGAATAGTAGCATAAGACACATCCATCTGGAGAGTTCCTTTCAATTTTGTGGCCCATGATCTAGAAAATGGCATGCCGAACTTTGGAGGGATATCAGCGAATACTACATCCATAATAATATTCTTTGCTGGGATCTGTGCTAAAGACACTACCAAATCTTTAATCATGCCAAGGCATTTCACTTTTCTTGAATCAAAGGAGAATAGATCTTTATAAGGTCTTGTGACATCAAGGCCCAATTGGGCCATGACCACTTTGGGCATCAAGTTATGTGATGCTCCAGAATCTAGCATAGCATTGTGTAGATTCATGTCGTGGATCTTCAAACTGACATAAAAAGGAGGAACTTCTTCATTCTCACTGCTTTCTTCTACTCTTGGTCCGAATAAGATGGTTGGGTGATTGTCTTGTACGTTCAGAGTGTCAGAAGTCTACCCCATCTTGAGCATATTGATGATTTGATTTTTGTACTCACTGTTCTTAATCAAATCATTAAATGGTACATAAATCTTTATCTTACCATTTCACTTTCAAAATCAAAAGAGAATGGAGTTTTTTATACCTCTTTGGTGACCACCTCTTTCCTAGTCAATAACCTCTTCTGGGGTTCTCCCTTTTGCTTCCCCTTTTCCACAACATCCTTCACAATAGAATCTTTCATACTAGAGTCCTTTGCAGCACAATCCTTTGCAGCACAATCTTTCTTGGTTTGATTGGAAGAAGGCACGTTGTTTTGAGCTTCTTTGGAGGGATTCCCCTTTGGAGGATTTCCTTTAGGAGGGTTTGGGGGTACCTTTTGATTTTGTAGGTTATATTTTTTCTGGAATTTCATGATAGCATTTTGCAATCCAGTCTCATAATCTTCTCTTTCTACTGATGCCCTTTCTTCTTCATCTTGCAAAAAGATCTAATTTGCATCCATGAACTGATCGTGTTATTATTTGGTCAAAAACACTTATGTTTATTTGTCATCATAGAAGTTCATGTTATCCTTGAAATATCCTTCATAATCTTCATTTACATAGTTATTTTGGAAGGGAGGCCTGATTTGTTGTTCACCTTGATTTCCTTGGTTTCCCTGATTTCCCTGATTTGCCTGATCTTCTTGATTTGCTTGATTCCCTTGATTTCCTTGATTTCTTGGCTCTCTTTGTCTAATCTGTGGAATAGTTGGTCTTCTCATATTTCTGGGTGGACCATCAGCTTGTTCCATGGGGTTAGGCCTATTTCCTAGAGCCATTATTTCCATCATCCGCTCCATGTTTCTCATCATCGCTTCAAATCTTTCCTCTGATGTTTGAGATGTCGAAGGTTGTGCTTTGTCTTGAGCTTTGTTTGTGTCTCTGCCAACATTAATTTTTATCTTCCCTAAATCCAGTAGGTTCACTTCCACCTCTATGAAATCAGTTGTCATGTCGTCCAATGAGGTGGATCTTTGTTCTCTTAATAATAAGGCAAAGTCACTTTCAAAAGAATCTGCATATTTNCATAAATAGCATTATACACCTTCATGAATCTAGACGAAAACTCCTGTACCGTCTCGTTAGGTGATTTCTTCATATTGTTATATTAGGTCAACAACTGAAGGGGATTTTTCTTATCCCCCCATTTTGAAAGGAAGCTTGTTTCAAAGGCTTTGAAATATGCGATACTACCTGTTGGAAGGGCTCTGAACCACTTCCTCACATCTCCTACAAGGATTTGTGTGAAAAACCTCATCTTCACATCTTCATAGTCCACCTCTTCCAAATCTATGAAATCATTAAACCAGTCTAGATGTTTTTGGGTTGATATGTTACCTTCAACATCATATAATTTAATCCTTTGATTGTAATCTTGAGGCAGATCATGTACTTAAGAAGGTAGTATGAGGGGAGCAAATCTGGCTTCCATAGCTGTTGTGAGGGATCGGAGTGGACGTTGGCTTTGAGAAGGAGTCACTACAGGCTTGACAGATGCAACTAAAACTAGATCTTGGAATCTCTTTTTGTCAAAGATAGTCTCTCTTAGGCAAGATTTAGACTTTGTTTTGAACAAGGATTGTTCAAATTTCATGTCAAACTCAAGGTCTTCGATGCTAGTCACTCTGTCTCTAGTCACTCTGTCTCTAGGCAAGGAAATATATTGGTCTGGATGCAACACTAAGGTTATAGGGCTTTATTTTCTTCTTTGTACAAGTTTCTCAGGGTCAGACATAGGGATTGCAACTTTTGGGTCTGGATTTCTCCTGGTGTGAATTTTCTTAGGAGCCAGGATTTCTATCTCACATGGTATGGCACAACTGGTCACATAATAAGTGAGTCGCTAGGGTAAAAAAAAATTCAGCCAACTAGGTATTTGAGCCACTGTCACCCTCAGGGATCAAACTAAAGCTTTAAGTCGTTTTCCCACGGAAGATTTTTCAGTTTTGTCCCCGACAACGACACTAGAATGTTAGCACTCTGTAAATTTGTTTTGGCTGATAAACAAACGACAGAGGTAACTGTTTCAACCTACTTTAGAGTTGGGCACTAACCTGCTCAAATCAGTGGCTAGATTTGGTTTGTTTTGGGGTGTTTTTATAGAGTTTGTTGGTAAGGAAGGGGAGAAACACACAGGACTATGGAGTCAAAATTCTGAAAGTGAATGAAACAATGCATCTGCCAATTGAACTCTCCAGAGTATAAAGAATAAGAGAGGCGATGAATCTGAGTTATTATTAAATTTAAATAGAGTGTAAGAAGATGAAGAAAACAAATAACCGCATCGAATCATTACTTAAATGAATTCTGAATAAGTTAAGAAGACAATCACACAGTTTAAATTGCTTAAGACAAGAGCATCATAAGATTAATTATGGGGGTTTAACTACCCAATTTAAACATAAGAAAATGTAAATGAAGTAACATGTCATAGGAAATACATACGATGAAAGGAAACAAAGCTCATATCACCACCCTTTAGAATCTTTTCATAGAGACTTCAAAATCTTCTGCATTTATATTCAATTCAGATTCAGAAAATTTACAAAATAGAGTCTGATACAACCAAAAGGTGCTCTTGCACTTCTGCCAACATTAATTCATTCAAGTAACACAATACTTATACAATTTGATCAAAATGATGAAACTGAAGCGTTTCGTCTTCCAAAACAGTTTCGAATGACAGTTTCAGTATACGAAACGATTTACAATAATTGACAAAAAACGTTTTTAAAAATATGGATGATTCCTCTGACTGTTCGATTTCTTTCTTGCCATCTATCTCCCTCCAATATTCTGTCAGATCTACACATTTGATGACACTTGGGGATCACTGACTGGCTCCAATGATATTGCACTTCGTCTTACCAAGCCGTATGATTTCCTTCCATTGTGAATTAGAGGGGATGCCGCAATCCATCATCTCTTTAATCAAAATCTCCAAATCATTGCACATGGCATAGGACATGGTTGGCATGCTCACTTTCATTATTTTGAATTTATTCAAAATTTCAAAGTCAGTGGCCAAATATTCTACCAGACTTGGGCCTTTCAGACTTTCTTCTATAGCTTCAAATTTAGAATGGTCCATCCTGCATTGCATGAGGAGGGTATTGTAATCTTCTTGATTATGCAATAAGCCTCTGTCATTCCAAAACGATGGGAGGCCTTTGACAAACAATTGTTCAAATGCATCTTTAAACTCCTGTATGATGTGCTCCATCTGCAAAGCTTTATTTTGGAATGATCTGAGCAAGTTGTGTTTGGTGATGATCTTCCTAGCTGAAATGATCAACGCAGTCCTATCTTTTACCCCGATAGTTTGAAGGTCGACAGTTGGCTCATAATTTAGCAGGTCAATAGCATTTTGGACCCATTCTGAGGGTTTATTGGCTAATACTTCATTAACAATAGCACACCTTCTCCAAGTTGTAGCTGCCACACTATCTTTGTCATTTATAAAATTTAGATAAACCTTGAATTTAGTAGCTTCTGCAGCAATAACATCCCATATGACATCTCTGGCTCCCTAGAGCAATGTTTTTCCTTTTAACCTGGTTTTCAGCTTGCTCACCCTCTCTTGCAAATCCTGATTATCTCTGTGAAATTGATCCATCTTCTCATCTTTCACTTTCATCTCTTGTTTCAACTTTTCTATAACATCATTTAGACCTTTGATCTCCCCTATTCTGATGCTTACCTGGGACATGGCTTGGACTAACCCTTCAGTGATAGATCCAGCCTCTGTATTAGTAGGTACTATGACAAATGCATCTGATGTCATTTCCTATGCTCGTGACCAATTCTCTTTCTCTTTTTCCAACTGCAACACTTTAGCTTTGTAATTGAGTGCTTCTTGCCTGAATGTTTCTTTTTCCTGTCCCAAGGCAGTCAATTATGTTGTTTGTGGATGATCAGTAGGCGACATCTTCAACCTTTATTTAAGCTTACGATCATCTTATCCTTTTCATCTAGAGAATTTTTCACCCCTTGAGGGCCTTTAGACTCTAGTCTTTTGACCTGTGTCATCCAGGCTTTGCTAGATGCCTTTTCTTTTTTTAATTGTCCATCTAGTTTGATTGGATGTGCCGTTAATCTTGCAACCCTCAAACTTAAATTCAGATAATCAGAATATAGCATATCACTGACATTTCTGTGAAACTTTACTTTGTCAGGGGAACCAATATTTTCATAGTGCATTTTGATCTCAGATACCTTGTCATCATCAGCCACTGCTATGTTAAATGTTTTAGTTTCCACATCTTTGACTGAGAGTAAGGAGGATTTAGATTGGGAAGTCTTTTCCACTTCAAGCAAGAGATCTCTTATTTCATTGTTGGTCATACTCCCCTTCACAACGTACTGGTTCATGAAATCTTCCTTGGACTGATAAACAACCCCAAGTGTCTAGATGAATATGTGTTTTCTGCTGCTGGAAACCTTTGTGTTGCTTTCAGTTTGTGGTCTGTCTCATGTACCTGCTCCTTCATCCTTGGTTTCACCTTCCACCATCTCCATGCATTTTTTCCCTTTGGGCTCTTCTCCTGCTAGACGAACAATTGAGAGGTTGATGTGATTTTCATCTTCTTGAGAGGATCTTGCTGGCTACTGGCACTCAGGGCCTTTGACCTGCTCCTCTTATTATAGACACTCATTTTAGGAGCTTTGACAATCAATCTAGGAGAAGGTTTATGTGTTGGGCACTGTTGATAAACTGGTTTCGTTTTTTTTGTTTGATCATGCTGCATAATGACCTCCATATCTACATAGGTCTCTATATTGGCCAACTTATCGAATCCTTCAACATGCTCGTGCTTGTATGGACCTTGTCTGCTTGCTAATCTCCTCTTTGATATGATCTGGTGTGGGTTGTATTTTCTTCCTTGCAACTCTGTGAAACCAAATTCACTGAGTTTGTATTGAATCTAAGACAAACAGGACTTGTTCTTCACCACAAAGGGACCTACTATGAAAGGGAATTTTAGATTGGAAGCCTTGTGTGCCTTCAAAAAGTGCTCATTTTCTGAGATGATCCTCTATCTTATAAACACCAAAGAAAATACTCCGGGTGTTAGAAAAATTGGTAAAAGGTGAGGTCCCTCTTGGCAGCCATATACCCAAATCACCGTGGACTATATGAACAACATCCAGTCACCTATCCTGCTCTCTGGATTTGGTTGTAAACATCTTTTCATTTCATCCAGAACCCTTGGCAAGTCTGAACCGAAAATAAGACTGTACACCTTGGACATAATCTTGTTGATGAAAATGAGCATGGTGATCCTTTTACACTCGGTTGAAATAAATGCAGACTCAGGAAATTCAGTTATGTTAGATTCCAGCAACATTCTCAACAAGTGTGTGTAGTATCTAAAATGCCTTAGTGAATTGAAGTTTATCAGTTGTTGATGCATATTGCCGGCAATAAATTTGTCAAAACTGATGCAGACTGACTCACCAGACTCAGACATAAAGAAAGTCAATAGGAAACCTAGCATGACTTTTACCACAAACTTGTCACTATCCAGCCCCAAAATTTGACTCAATAGAGAACAAGCCCACTGGACTTCGATGACCATGACACTTATGCTGGTAGGTAATGACAAACTCTCTGAATGGTGTTCAGGTTTGATGATGGCTTGCAGAAAACGGGTTTTTACTTCTGGTGGACATTCTCTATAAACTGCGATCATATTTTTTTCCTTGAAGGGATCTGACACCCTGGAGGAAAACTCGGGTATACTGAGGGTGTGCCAGAGCAATTGACTATCTATTTCACATAAAACCTCTAACCCTAATTTATTTAAAATGACTCTTTCTTCTTGCGAATACCGTTCGGCACACCAGCTTACAAATTCAGGGAAAGGAAAAACTACTTCTACAATGTACGGGGTGATGGAGGCTTGAGCCGCTTCGAGGAAAGGAATACGCATTTCAACATTGTACAATAAATTTGATTTGGACACAGAAACAGGCGATACCATTATTTCTGTGTCGAAAATATTGAAATCCCTATCAATTAGGGCTTCTTCTCTGGAGGAGATGTCTTGCTCATTTACGGATAAGATAACAGGATTAGCGGCCATGGTGAAAATACCTAGTGAGTGGTGAAATAAGTGTGAACCTGGTTCAATTTCTGAGCTTGAGTTTCAAATGGATGCTTTGTGCCAAATTTCCGAACGTTTGAATGTTTTGAATTATGAAAAAATAATGTCAGGGGTCTTCCTTTTATAGGTATCTAATTGCATCGGGGGTTGGAGAAAACGGTTTTAGACAAACCTCTTTTTTCCCCTATGCCCCTCTGAGGATGCCATGCGTCCACGATTCAAACCATGACAGTTTTCCCCGGTCCGCTCTCATTTCGTTAATCTCCGTGTTACTTCATTCGTCGATGTGATCCTCAACCACTGATCTGGACTGTTTTGAGATCTACGGTCCACATGCGCCCAACGACGGTGGAATCGAGGGTTGGAGAAAGTGGTTTAAGTCAAACTTCTTTTTTCCCCGATGTCCCTCTGGGGGCGCCACGCGTTCTCTGATAAAACCGTGACGATTTTCCGCGGCCCGCCCTCGATTTCTTAATCATCGCTCTATTTCAATCTTCGATATGCGCCTTAGCCATTGATTTGGGCCGCTCTCACGATCGAGGGTTCGCTGAGGTTTATCCTTTACGCTTTCACCATATTTGTCCATCCGTCATCAGATATAGCTCTTTCGTCTAAATTATCATATCTCCTTAGCGACATAACTTTTCGTTAAAATTCCAACTCTTGGATGTCGTTTGCAAATCATATGGTGATAACAAATGGAAACCAAAAATATCAACAACAATACACAAAGATATTTTTCCCATCAACTAATCTTATCATTCAAATAACATCAAATATTACAAGGGCTCCCTTACTAGGAAATTGGCCCAAATATTAAAGAGACAAAGTACATCAAAACCCGACTGACTAATCTGCTGCCAAAAACTATTGTACGATCCTGTAATGAAACAACGTGATTGTTACACAGATACATGCATTGGTCTGTGCGATTGTTACACTAAAACTTGTGTTGTTCTGCGACCTCTTCCAAAATACCTACACTGTACGTGGAAGTCGATCATTTTGTTTTACGATTGTTCTCTCTCTCTATCTTCCTCTAGCTTATATCTCTAGATGGAATTCCTTCTCCACCTATCCAATATCTTCTTGAATCATAGTCCTTCATGATCCGATTCTCTGAGCAAAAGTCCTTCTCTGCTATGATCAATGTATCAAGTAAGTGTCTTCTCATTTACCCTTGTCTTGCTTTTATAAGATCGAGTTATGACTTAACCCTAATCTCCAAAGTGATTGACGATTGAGATTACTTCTCACCTCACTTGAGATCAACAGCTATTATTTAATTTATTAATGTCAATTAAAGCATTTCCTTAAATAAAACACAACCCACTAATAAAATAAATTTACTTTAATAATTCCTTTAATTAAAGTAAAGTCTCAAGGTAGAAGGCTTTGGATGACTTCCACGCGTCTAGACACTTAGACCTTTGTGGAAATACCTTTATGATGCTACAAACATCAACAATTCCTTGCTCCTATGGAAAATCGTACATAGGTCAAACAGGAAGATCCTTCAAATCCACCTTAAAGATCATATTGATCACACACTCCACAACCACATTTCTAAGTCAGCAATAGTTGAACATTCCTTCAACTCTAAGCATCTCATTTGCTTTGACCTGACCAAAATTCATGCTTTTGCACCCTACCATTCATCTCGACTCATTTAGGAAGTGCTGGAAATAAAAAAACACCCCAATAATTTTAATCGAGATGATGGCTATAGGCTTAGCAAGTCGTGGGAACCCACCATTCATTGTTTGGATCATTAGGCATTTATTTCTATGTCTCTTAAGTTTTATTTCACTTTCTTCTTTGCTTAATTTTTCCACTCTTTTCTTTCATCTTCTTTGTCTCTTTTTGACATTTTTTTCCTTCACTTTAATTCATTTAATTTTATAATCCTCATTCTTATTTTGACTTGAATTATTCTTTAATTTAACTGGTTTAATTTTATAAATTAATTCAATCTCTCTTTTTCAAGAGATTATTGGTTTGATTGTCCATTATGATGGGTAGAGAGTCCACCATAAACGTGGGATGTTTCAAATTATTATGGGTAGAAAGTCCTCCATAAACATGGGATGTTTCAAAATATACTAGAGAATTCATGCATCATTATGATTCACTATGAAAACCTTCACTCTTAGATAAAAAACAAACCAAAAAATAAAAACATTAAAAATACACATTTTAAAATAAAAATGAAAACAAAATATCAAAAAATAATACATTGGGGGAATTGAATGAGCACAAGAAGCATTTGGATATCTTTTATGACCTTGCTTATAGACATGGTCTTGTTCTTTCCCCCAAAAAAAACAGATGGTAAAACTACTATAGAATTCATTTGTCTTATTATATCAGAAGACACAATCAAACTTCGGGATCCTGTCTTGAAGAATCTCCCAAATTTCCTTGATCAGATCAATGATAAAACACAACTGCAAAGAATTTTCGAAGTTCTGAGTCAAAATAAAATTTCAAGATCATGTCTTGAAGAATCTCCAAAATTTCCTTGATAAGATCAATGATAAAACACAATGATAATTATGGATGAAAAATAATGATTAGTATAAATTTATATCCCAAAATTCCACGCTGTTATAGACAATGGAGGCTGTTCTAGACAAATGTTAGGAAACTATTCAAAACAATAAGCACCTAGTTATATTTCAAAACAATAATCACCCAGTTATAACACATTTAATGCTCTAGTGTAAAGTGTAAGGTCGAGTGTATACCATCAAATCTAAAATAACTTTAGATCTGTCTGTATATACGCATGCATAAAAATGCTTAACCGAATGCATACTTAATGTTCGCCATTTCAAAACGGCTTTTAATACTAGTCACTCAAATCGACCCAACCCAGAATGAAAAACGAGAGAATGTAGCACCGTATCCCACGCTTTTCAAAACCAACCAGTTTGTGAGTGTGAACCAAGGGAGACCGAGGACGGGCGAGCGTTAATCTCAAGGCTTTGTTCTTTGAAGGCCGCGTCAAATTGGAGGCAAATTAATAAAATGTTGTTTTTATTCTTTTAATATCATCATGTGCTCAGATCTTAGTGAACTGAAGAAAATATGAAAATAAAATAGAAAACAATAGGACAGGGATGTGTCGATTTTACATTGGGCCATGTATTCAACAAGACCATCGAACATTTTGTCTATCTTAACCCTACGGTCTATGGCATACACTGTATTTCACTAACCCTACGGTCTATGGCATAGACTGTATTTCACTAAAGCCCGTTTAAGCTTCTCAGTCATGCCGATTCCAAATGGATGCAGCCAAATATGCACCTAGCAAGGGTCATACTGACACATAAATCGCCAAAGATACGAAGATTTTAAAGCTGAATTTTCAAATATATCAGATTCGAACCTCGAACGTTGAAACGAAGCTTCACTCAAATACGCACCGAAAACTTCAATATCCGTCTATATTTGCATCCAATGCATAATCACTTAAATAATATCAATATCAAGCACATCAAGCGTAAAAACATATATTCCGTAAAATTTAAATGGAACATAAAATCCAAACAGAGGTACTCTTTAAACAAATATTCGGAAACATTTCAATAGGAAGTAATCTTTACAAGTATGCATAAAGTAATCTTTAAACGCCGTCACAGGGTTAAACTAGCAGAATAAAGATTAACTCTGTGGAAACATTTTGAGTAAATTTACATACTAATCCTCCTTTCAAGGCAAAATAAAGAACAAGTCCGGAGAATACTTACACGCGAGAAGAGGGCCTGTCGTATGATTATGATTCAGCGCAACACGGACTAGTCAATTAATCTGTGTCAGATTTCACACTCAAATCCAAAATACGTCAAATGTGTAAACTCAGAAGCGCGAAACGCAGATCTCAGGCATCCAGACTTCAATTTCTTCAAAAAAACCTAGAAGTACTCCTGCACAGATCAGGGAAGTTTGCGATTCAGAAATTTCCTCATGCATCCATCCATAAATATGGAAAAAACACGACGGCACCTAGCTTTCATGCCATTTCCAGCGTAATAAGCCGTATCATTCAGTTTCACTATCCGCAAAAATTGTATCCAAAGGAATCCTTCGGATTCACGTCAGAGCTCAAAATATTTCCATGATTAGCCTGTCCTTTCAGAGACCTCAAATTTTGAAAACAAAAAAAAAAAATCCCATTTAAACAAAAGAATTCTTGCGTAAGTCCATGAATCCATACCTCTCAGTTTACGGCCTCGGCCTCTGCTTCTCGTCATTTGCAATCGAAGAGCGGAAAAAGCACCGATCAAGAAAGCAAGGAGGGAGGGCTTTTGTGAACGTTAAGCCACCCTCCAAATTGCAAGCGAGCAAGCAAAGGAAATGAATAAGCTTCCTCACTAATTAATAAATAATATTATTAATAAATTCAAATTTAAATCCCACGGAAACCCTAGCGAACGCTCTCAGTATTATATTTTAAATAATAATATTAATAATTTTGAATTTAATTAATTAATTAAATCCCCCTCATTATTATATTTAACATAAAAAAAAATCCTTTAAAACAACTATATGGTGATTAATGCTGGGAGGAAGGGACAGTATTACATTTAATATTTTTTTATTTTTGGTAGTCTTTGTGTTTTGTCCAAATGAGAAATCTAAAAAAAATTAGTTCAAACTTTATAATTTTTTTTTTTTTAATTTATTTGAATTTTTTTTTTAAATGGTTAAATTAGCAGATTTGAGAGGATAAATTTGTATACTCTCAATTTTTTAAGGCTTTAATTTACATGTAATCTAGAACATTTAGACAATTTCCTATAAAATTGCATATTCTAAACAATATTGTTGTGGAATTAATGAGTACCATTCAAAAAAGTTATTTAAACAATATAAAATTGCATTGTTAATAATTATAAAGAATTTAGGAAATACATAATTGAAGAAGGTTCTTTGCACTCATATATTTTTTTTTGACAAAAACGGTTATGTTGCATTAATCGGCATTCTGGCCAGCCAGAATCAGAAAGTTACAAATCCGAAGAAGGTTGGTGACCTCTAACAGTGCTGCCAACCTTCTTGTGAATGTCTTAGGAGACCAATACCCTCTGCTCCCTGAGATAATTCGAGAATATGACAAAGAATGCGTACATGAGTAAATTCTCACAAACTGTGAGCATAGCAAAAGACAGAAGCAAAGCATTATTCCAAGGGAGCTGAAATTTTCCCCTTAATGTAGGGGTCCAGTTTTTTCTGAGAACCTAAAGAAATGTTGGAGGCCGCCTCATTTTCTCTGCATGCTTTGTTGGTCTTTCGCCCTCGGGTAAGGGGCGGAGACGGGACTGAATTGTCTTCAGGTTCAGAAGTTCCCCCAGAGCCGCTAGAGGGGGCTGTAACCAGACCTGCATGAGCAGAGGGTTCCGGATCTGGAGCCCGAATCTCTCTCGCTGCTACAGATTTTGGGGGGGTGGATTCCAGAAGGCTTTCGTCTATCGGAGGATCTTCCTTGACTGTTGTTTCTTCTGGTTCTGGGGCTTCATCTTCCTTTAGCGCATCAAAACTGTTTGTATTTTCTAGAGTTGCCTCTGTTGAATGAGTGGCCTTCAGGGCCTGGGCTAGTGGATCCTTTCGCCTTGACTGCCTTCGTCGGTTAGCTACGGGCTGAAAATCATCTTCTTTGACTGGTCCCAGTTCCTCAGAGGCTTTGGGGCAGTTTCTGGCGAAGTGGCCATAAGCATGGCACCGGAGGCACTTGAAAGGAATCTGCTCGTAGTCCAGCTCTTGGATATGGCTCCATTCCCCCAGGGAGAGCTTAATGGCTTCCGGAAGACCTTTCTCGAGGTTAACCTCAACACAAATGCGGGCGCAGGTAAACTGGTCCCCTTTCGGCTCCGCTCTGTCCAGGAAACGCCCAAGCTTATTTCCAATGTCCTCCAGAGAGTTTGTCCCCCAGAGATGCAAGGGTAGGTGAGGCAGCCTAACCCATACAGGGGTTGCGGTGATCTCGGCTTCGGGATTGAAGTCAAGAGTCCAAGGGGCTAAGAACAGTCCTCTCGACCCCATGAAATAGGGCCCAGATCTGAAAACTAGATCACAGTCCTCTTTGCTCAAGAAATTGAAGACAAAAAAAACCCTGCCTACTGCAAACAGAGAAACGTTTCCCTTTATCAGCGGTTTCCATCGATCATCTAGCCATGCCTCCACCGCTTTGGGGCTAGGCCATAACCCCGTAAACTTTCCGATGAGGGCCTTTTCTGCTAGAAGGAGGGCAAGAGAGAAAGGTTGCTCTGGAGATAGTTCCAGAGAAGGGATCTCCTCCATCTTCTTAACAAACTTAGACGAGAGAGAAGGCTTGGATTTGGGGCCTGCCGAGCGAACTAACACCTTGAATGCTTCCAAAGGGTCTTTTCCCCTCTCGGCAATCGGATCTGGGGCCATCGTAGCCGACCTCCTGCAAACAAAAAGAGAAATTGCAGTGGTAAGCCAAGACCACTGCACCAACACGCATGCAAAACCGTAGGCGGTCTCAGGCCATGTAGGGACACTCTGAAGGTGCCGATCCCGCGTCTCTGAATGTCGGGGAACCCTGATCGGTTGTTGTAGGCGAAGATCTGCGCCCTGCAATCAAAACCGCTCCAAAACGTGTGCACTGGACGCTCTGAATCCTCGTCTCTGAATGTCGGGGCCCTGATCGGCTGCTGGAACCGCGCCCTGCAATCAAAAAACCCGAGCTGAGGCAGCTAGGGTTTAGGCCCTAGCCGCCTTGCATTCCGTCTCTCTTCGTCTTCTCGACATTTTGAAAATGGTTCTATAAAACAATGAAAGTTAAACTCTTTGCACTCATATATACTCTGAATGAGATTTTGAATTTTGTTGAGACATCTTTAATAACATTTAGTTGCCCCAAGTGAAGCATGAGGATAGGTTGGCATCTACTTAGAGTCTATTTAATTTTAAAAAATGAATAATGTTAAAATTTAAAGTTGCTCTAGTTTCAATATTTGAAAGATGTTAAAATCGGTTTTACATTTAATATGTTTTAGTAATTTGTTGATATTATTATAAATTTTATGATATTCATATTCTTAAAAATTTTAGATTAAAGTAAATCAACTAATTTTTTACTTTTATTAAGATTAGATAAATGAAATTTGGTTTTAAAATTTTTAGATTAAAATAAATCAACTAATTCCTTAGATAAATCAAATTTGGTTTTAGTTGATGTTATTAATCATTATCATCATAATATATATTTTTTAAGTTAATTTAAAAAATACTAATTTTAAAAAAAAATAGTGTAAATTGATATTATAAATCTTTCTTAAAAGTTAATTTTGGCATGTAAGTTTTTGAATTAATATAATAATGTCCATATCAACTATCATTCACATTAATGATAATTTTATTTTTCCTAAATAATATTAAATGATTTCATAAGCAAAATATTATAAACACTATATAATAAATTTTGATTTGCTCATATTTTTATAATTAAAATGGAAATATTCAATTGTTATAAACATTTAGGGTTAAGAGGCACCATAGGTGCTATAAACATTTAGGGTTAAGACTTAGCAGAACAATCTAAGTTTCACCTCCTAAAGTACCACCAAAAGTCAAACTTCCTCAAAAGTCAAACTTCCTCAATTTGATTTCTATTATATCTATTATTTAAACCTAGGGTTTTCAAAAATATAACATATATTCAAGCTAACATGGTATATCCAACTCCCTTAATTTGATTTCTATTATATATTATTTAAATAGAAGGTTTTCAAAAATATATATGTTCAAGTATATATTATCTAAACCTAAATTTTAAAAAAAATATTATATATTCAAACTAATCTAATATATACATAGAAAACAAATCTATTAAAGTTATATCAATTTGTTATAACAGTGAATGAATATCAGTAAATGAGTATCAAATAATGTTCACATAAATCTCTTCAATGCATGAAAAACACATCCTTTATAACTACATTTTAGTAGCTTCCATGAAGAAGCCATAAACTAAAAACTTATATTTCATTAAATTACTCTCTTAAGAATATAAAAAGAGCATAAATTTGAAAAATCTATCATATTAATATTTAAGTTACAATTGAACCCGTTGTTGAATCTCAACAACCTTCCTATAAAAAAAATTATTTGTTTAAGAAATTTTAAAGTCCCTTTATTTTTATTTTTATATATTATTTGACTTTGCATAGTTCAATTTGATTTTTATTTTATATTTTGATGATTTTGTATATATTTTATTGTTTAAAAATAATAAAACATGAATTAAAAACAATAAAATTTAATTAAAAAAATAACAATAAACAATAGATATAGATATCTAGTAGTTTGTTTTATTATTTGTTTTTTTTTGGGTTTAGTTTGAGTTTTTTTTATCGGATAATCTGAGTGTTCTTGTAAACTTCATTGTATCGGATATTTTTTTATCTCATTTCCTTCACGTTTGTGTTTTTTTATTTTCTTTTGTTTATTTATTATTATTGACTTGTATGGTGACACCTGTTATTCATTTTATATTTGTTACAAGTAAATTTGTCTTATTCTAAGGGACACATGTCGTTTAGCTAGCACCACCACATCATCATTTGTGAAATCATCCATATAGGATATGGATATAGAAGTCTAAGTTAATGTATTGAAAGGACATGCTCCCTCAAATTGTTGATTAAAAATTGCAAAAATTCAATTTAATATAAAATTTGGGTTTAACAAA
>ML777084.1:946592-961562 GCA_009831015.1 Picea engelmannii
CAAAATTTATAACCTCCAAGTATATGCCCTACAACAAATCCACAAATAAATTTAAACAGAAGTAAAAACAACACTTACATAGATGAAAGGCAAAGTTATTCAAAACTTGGAGATAAATTTCTCACAAATACATCCATTCCTTATCCATTCCAATCAAAGTTACAAATAGAGTGAGCAAATACTTATATATATTTGAGCTCCAACTCCTAATAAAAATAAAAATGATTTATCGTTCTATATTCACTTTTCTCTCCAATGAATACAATAAAAGTAAGATCCTCAACTACTTGCTAGAAGTTGGAAGTTGATGATGTCTTAAGCTAATTGGAAGTGCTCTCGAATGTTGGTTTAAATATTACCATAAATTGTTCTATAGCAGAAGTTGAATGTATTCTACTAAGTGGAGGTTTAAGGAAAAACGCAAACCATTCTCTAGAAAAAGTTGTAAATATTCTACTAAGTGGTGGTTTAAGGAAAACCACAAACCAATAATACTCGCTTGTCATGCTCTCTTATTATTACTCGACTGATCGGACTTTGCTTCAAAACTAGAATCTTGAATTTCAATCATTGATCTTGTTCCCCCCTGTCAGGGACAAGGTGAGAAGATGAAAATATATCCACTAATGTGTCAAAAATTGAGAGTGAATTTGTTAGTATGACTAACATATCTTCTTGACTATCGATGACCATCTCCAAGAAGCCATCCACCCATAGTGGTTCTTCATTCTTACAATTGTCTTTCATTTGAAACACTTGTTTGAATGATGGTTTTGTTGTTCACAATACTCGCAAGGATGAAGATCGAAGCATTGATGTTCCATGTGGCAAACTCACTGACAATGTTGGCATATTAGAATATGCTCTTGAACTAGAGTAGGTGAATGTCAACTTTCTTGTAGCAGTCTAGCACTCTATAACTAGATTGGCTTGTTGTAATCCAGATTATGAAAGATGACATCATTTTCATATTTGATACATGTTATATGTTTGTTCTGCCTGAATTCTTCCCAAGATCTGATGATATTCTTGAAAAGAGGAAGCTAAAATGTACTCGAATTTGAATATGGCTCACTAACTGGTTGTTGGTATGAATTGACATCATATTCTTCTTCATCTTCGAAAATAGGGTTTTGAACAAGGACTGGTTCAAAATGTTTTTGAAGATTCTTTAGCTTAAGTGCATCGTGAAGGAGTCGATTATGAGTTTGAAGTAATGTCGCTTTCTCTTGTGAAACTTGTAGGCACATTACAATATACTGCAAAGTGGTTTTATCAAGTGTGACTATGTTTTCCACAGAAGAGAGGATTATAGTGTTCATTAACTCTAATAGTTCCTCAACTCGATCCATTTTAAAGACAAAAAACAAGGTTTCTTGCAACTCCACCTAGAATTTTACAAGGAAAACTCTGTAACATCCTACTCATATAAGCACATGTTATTGACTTATTATTTGAGGACACTTGCATGCAAGTGATAATGTTATAGTACATGGTTGTTGTTTCGCTTATGGATTTTTATGATGATGCTAATGGATTATGATTTTACGTTATTTGTTATATGTGTATTGACAGATGTTATTGACGAGTTTCCGTGAGTGTGCAGGACACTTGACGGATTGTTGATGTCGAGGGCATCAATGGACCTCCTTGGAATCTGGATTGAGTCAGGGAGTGGATTTTATTGGTTTGAGTATTTCATTTATGCATATGTGACATATGATCGTTTATAGTATGATTTTATATATGGATCATTGATAGTGTTTCGTTGATGGATGCAGGCTGACGAATGTTTGCTAATTTGAGTCACATAATGAGTAAATGGGCCATGCACATAGACCAGATATTGAGGGAGAGGGGTGGCAAAGTGTTAGCGTCGGAAGTCACCCCTGGATTTCTTGCAGGAGCAGAGCCCGACACCCATCAGTTTAGTGTCACGATTTGTTTAATTGGGTGATCAAATGGAGATTAACTCAACGATGTGGTTCCAACTCCGAAACTAGGCCAGGCATGCATGGGAAAGTGAGGTCTTGGATAACTTTAGACAGTGATTTGTAGTAAGGGCGAGTAGGGAGAAGACTTGTATCAGAGAGATGCAATGGTCTGTTATAAACATCAGGTTCCTAACAGCCTGTGGAAGAAGACATTTAAACGCAAGATCTTCTTACGCTCAAACGCAGAAAACCAGAGAGAACAATAATGCCACAATAAATCCTTTATCATAACATAATGCCACAATTTGTGCGAATCAGTCGATCACGAACTCTCTTAGTGTAAGATGGAAACTTAGACAGGTAAAGAAAGACTGTCTGCCATTAAACAAGAAATCTTACATACAGATGCATAACCAAGGCTAAGATAACTGTTAAAACTTTACACTCGGGAGCTTCGCTCTACCATCGATACTTTACAAAATACGAAGACTGAGTCTATATACTCAGAGAAAAATGCCTAATAGCGGCGTGCCCAGTCGCCCAAGGCTTGGTGTATTTTCAGTCAAACTCATACTGATATGTTTTGTCGGACACCATCTTAACTGCGCATGGCTCCCGCAGGGGGAGTAGCTAAACCAGTAAATGGTGCTTTAGCGTGTCCAGACCTCCTCCGGCTGGTCGAGGACTCGACATGGATTTTCTGTAAGAAAAGGTACACAGGACCCTCTCGAGCAGACCGCTTACCAGACCCTCCATACTTCGAAATTAATGGATGAAAAGAGGTCTCAACCACCTTTTCTTGCCTTCATTTATTCCAAGTGAAGACCAGGATCCAGGTTGGGTCCTATGGCAACCAGAAGTCGAGGCGGGCCTCTCTGTGACTGTAAACCGACACCTTTGGCCCCTTTCACGCAACTCTTTTCTTCTCTTAGTGACCGTGGGCAGTGACCCGACGCTTATTTTCAAATGCGCTTTCGGCATTCGCAAATAGAAAGGGGTTGATCCCTACTTCTGGAAATCGCGATGAGAGAAACGCCGAGGCGGATTAATCTGGAGCCGCGTATCCTCCTAGATCTAACGATCCAAAGGTCACCCGAAGCTATTGTGGGCCCGAATCCTGGGTTCCCTCGGCACTTCGTGTCTCGCGGCGGGGAGGGGGTTGGCCCTCATGTTTCGATGTTGCGAGTGGCGAGCATGCGGGAAGCCTACTCGCGCACCACGTGTCTCTCTGGATTTGACGGCTCCGATCTTCTCAGCACTTCTGTGGGCTCGGGTGCTCGCGCCTCTCGCTACTCGGGACCTCGCGAGTTGAAGTATTGGACTTTGGCATTCTCCCTTCGCGAAGTCCCGAGACGCGATGGTCAGTGACGGTTGACTTCCTCCGGATACTTTGTCGTAACTCAGAATCTCACGCAACCAACGGGATATGGTTCGCCCTTTGAACTCACGAACCCCGAGCTCGCGAAAAAAAACACTGTGCTTGAACTGCTCACAATCAACGGCCCCCGCAACTCCGCGAACGCCTTCCGAGGGATTCCGACCGTCGAACTCTTTAAAACTTTAGCGCTATACTTGATGCAACTCGGCTGATTTGTAATTGCCCATCAATTGTTGCTTTTCTCTGTCGCCGAAGACTGAATCTGCTCGCTCGCTTGATTTTAAGCCCGAAAAGGACTTCTTTTATGTGTTGTGCTTGGGCGCCCCTCGGGCAACCTGCAGACCTGTGTATCCCGATACCAAAGACAATAAATGTTGATAACATTAGGCTCCATGGGGGATAGAGTTGTCCCTGTGATTCTCTAAGGACTCATTTTGCAGTTCCAGTGCCTTGTTGTTGGGATATGGAGTCATTATTAGGCCGCAAAAAATAAAAACGAAAACAAACTAAAAAAAATAAGGACAATATTTACAAACAAAAGAGCCATCTGAGACTCAAACAAAACATTTTTTCAGGAAATGCCCATTCACTGGGTTGTTGAAAACTCTTCCAAATCTCGTAGCCGATATGTGTTATTTGAGAAGACTTCAGAGATTCTGAAAGGCCCGATCCATAGGGCTTCAAATTTGTCGTGCTTGCCCTTGTCTTGTTTAGGAGCATCCCACTTCAGCACCAGGTCTCCTAACTGGAATCGCTCCTTCTTGGCCTTCTTATCGAAAACATGTTTGATTCTCTGCTGATGATCCTGAATTCTGTCCACTACCTGCTCTCTGGCCTGCTGGACTTCCACCAGTTGATGAATTCTTTTGATCATGCCATTGGGCTCTTCCTGATAGTCTCGGAAGAATTTCGCTACAGGAATGGCCAGCTAAGAAGGGAAAACAACTTCCGCTCCGTACACCAGCTGGAAAGGAGAGGTGCCTATGGATCTTTTTGAGGTCACCCGATCGGCCCATAGAGCGAATTTCAGCTTCGAGTTCCAAGCACTTTTGTTGTCTTCCAGCAGTCTCTTGATGATCCTTATTAGACTCTTGTTGGAGGACTCTGCTAAACCATTTCCCTATGGGTAATATGGGGTGGAGTGAATCAGTTTGATCCTGAACTACTCACAGAACTTGGCCAGTGGCTCAGACCCGAAAGCGGCTGCGTTATCAGTGACAATCTTACTTGGGCATCCGAACCTTGTGATGAGGTCCTCCAGGAACCCAATGATCACCTTATGAGAAGCGCTCCTAGTGGGGATGGCTTCTATCCATTTAGTAAAGAAATCTGTGGCCATCAGGATCCATCTGTGCTGCCCACTGGAAGTAAGGTGGATTTCTCCAATAAAATCAAGGCCCCATTGCTGGAACGGCCCTGAAATCACCACTGGGTGAAAAGGCAGAGACTTGAGCTGTTGCTTTCCTGAAAATCTTTGGCATGCAATACAGGCTCTAACTCCTCTATGGACATCAACAAACAGGGTGGTTCAGTAGTATCCGGCTCTAAGAATTTTGTGGGTGGTAGTCTTCCAGGAATGGTGCCCTCCACATAGGTTGTTTTGAAACTCGGCCATGATCCTGTCGGCCTCTTGTGGATCCATGCATTTTAAAATCACCCCCAGGGGGTCTTTCCAGTATAAAATTTGATCAATGAAGTAGTACCTGACTGCCTTGAGCTTAAGAGCTCTTCCTTTGTTTCTTTGCAGGCCATCTAGGGGCCGCAATTCTTGCAGAAAATATATGACATCCTTATACCAAGGACATCGAGCCAATGGGGGCTCCCTTTGAGGGTCTGTTTCAGACAGCTGACCCTATTGAACTCCCAAGCATTTGTTCATGAAATTTATCCCCAGAGATTGGCAATTGGCTTCACCAAGCAACTTGGCTAAGCCTTGACCTTTGATCAATTTGGTAGGCCTTATTTCCATGTCAAACTCTAGGATCTTGGCTATCCATTTACTCCTCTTCCCATCAATGTCGGGCTGTACAAGGATGTCCTTCACAGAAGCTGAAGGAACGTATGCGATCACCTTTGAGTGCAGGACATAGACCCTGAAAGATTTGAGAGCTTTCACTAAGGCATAGGCCTGTTTCTCCATGATTTCATATTTGACCTCTGCATCTCTTAACGCCTTGCTGAAGAAGGCAATGGGTTGCTCTCGCCCCTCTTCATTCCTCTGCAACAAGACTGTCGCTACTGTATCGAAAGAAGCGAAGGAGAAAATTAGAAAATCTTTCGAATAGTCAGGGTTGATCAGCACTGGTGCCTCAGTCAATGCCTTCTTTATCTGGACAAAAGATTCCCTTGGTTCAGCGGTCCATTTCACTTCATTTCCCTTCTTGAGCATGGTTGTGATGTGTTTCACCAGCTCAGCGAAATTCGAGACGAATCTCCTGAGAAAATTGATCTGCCCCAAAAAGGCCTGAACCTCCTTCTTCGACCTGGGAAGCGACAAGGTCTGAATTTCCTCCACTCTGCTAGGGTCAATCCTCACTCCTTCTGCTGATACTATATGGCCTAGTAGCTTCCCCTCCTCCATAGAAAACAAATATTTCTTGGGGTTCAGGGATAGGCCGAATATTCGACATTTTGAGAAGACTTTCCTCAGGTGACTGCAGTGTTCTTTGTCGGACCTCGAGAAGACCGTGATGTCATCTAGATAGATCACTACGAACCGATCTTTTTCTCCGATGAAGGCTATGTCCATGGCTCGCTGAAACGTCGCTCCTACATTCATCAGTCCGAATGGCATTTTGGCATACATGAATGTGCCCCAAAGAGTGGTGAAAGTTGTCTTTTCTCTGTCTTTAGGCATGACCGATATCTGATTGTAACCAGAGAAACCATCGATCATGGAGATCCTAGATGCTCCGGTTACCCTCTGCAAAATGTGTTCCATATTGGGTAGGGGGTAATTGTCTTTCTTTGAGCTCCTGTTCAGATTCCTGAAGTCGACACAGAGCCTGATCTCTCTGCTTTTCTTCCTTACCGGAACCAAATTGGCCACCCAATCGGAATATCTCAAGGGGATGATGATCTGGGCCCCCAACAACTTCTTTACTTCTCTCTCCATGACAGGCAGCAACATGGGATTTATCTGTCTTAGCTTTTGCCTGAACGACTTAGCTCCTTCCTTTAATGGGATCTTGTGCTCAATGACAGATGTGTCATACATCTTGAGGTCTTTGTAGGTCCATGCGAACACATCGGTAAATTCTTTCAGCAGCTCAGTATATTCGGCCCTTTTCTCTGTGGTCAAACTGCTTGATAGCTTGACAAATTTAGGCTCCTCTGGTGTACCAATGTTGCACTCGGCTATATCAGCATTTTTATCTGAAACCCTGCCCTTTAATGCCACATCATTCCCATCGAACAATATTTCTAAAGGAATTAGCCCCCTCGGGATGTGATTGTTGGGTAGCTGAATGATCTGGTGGTTTGTAATTTTATTTAGAAACACCTCGGAGTGAGGGCTTTCCTCTGTATCAGGATCCTGATCAATGTGCAACGCAGAAAATTCATCGATCGACTGGAGAAATATTTCGATTTCCATATCGTCCTCGAATACCTTCCAATGCTTGACATTGTCTGGTACAGAGGGCCTATATTTTATCTCAACATCGAAGCTAACCATAGGCGGCAGAGGGACTTTGAGTAAACTGGCTGAGACAACTAAAGAATCGGCCACAACATTATCCTCCCTTGGAATGAAAGATATATTGAAGGCTGAGAAGAAATTGCCAATTAGGTCCCACGCCTCATTCCTATAATTTCTAAGTCGAGGATGTTTAGCTTGATAAGCACTTCTGACTTGTTGGACCACCAACTCTGCATCCCCGAACACTGCTACATCTCGAATTCCCATTTCTCTTGCAGCTCTTAATCCTAGGACAAGGGCTTCATACTCTGCCACATTGTTGGTGGTTTCAAATTCTAATTTATATGACAGAGATATGGTTTCCTGAGCAGGTGACACAAAAAACACCCCAGCACCAGTGCCTTCCCTGGAACAGGCTCCATCAAAAAACATTTTCCAAACGGGGGTGATGGAAGGAGGAAGCTTGTGAGGAGGGGCGGGCTGCTTCCTGAGTTCGAGAGGGGGCTCGGGAGCATGAGTGAGTTGGAGTAAGCTGGAACCTAAATCAGTGTCTAAGGAAAAAAAATAGGATGGTTGGTAGGATTGGCTTCATCACTGATTATGTAGGCCAGTTGGGCTTCCCTGTATAGTCTTCTATGTTCTCCCCCAAACACTGGGATAGTAGCATATGTGAGGTCCATTTGCAAGGTTCCCCCCAATCTTTTTATCCAAGATCTCGATAAAAACATACCGAACTTGGGGGGGACATCGGCTACTACAATATCCATGACCACACTTTTCATGGGCAGCTGAAACAAGGTCACGACCAGGTCCTTGATAACTCTGAGACACTAAACTCTCCTGGAGTCAAAAGAATAGTGGTCATGATAGGCTCGGGTGACTTCTATTCCTAGTTCTTCCATGATAGTTTTGGGCATGAGGTTGTGAGAGGCCCCTGAATCCATCAAGCAGTTATGCAACACCTTATCATGAATGTTCAGGGATGTGTAGAAGGGAGGGGGTGAATCATCTCTATCTTCCACCATGGGACCTAGGACAACCGCCGGCTTTTCGTCTTGGAGGTTTATGGAGTCTGTGGGAAGGCATGAGGCTTTAGACTGTAAAAGCTCAGAGAAGCGTTTTTTGAATTCATCATGTTTAATTAGCTCGGTGAGGGGCACAGGGATTCTGATCTTTTGAATCTCATGCTCGAAATTAAAAGAAGACGTAATCTTTGGAATTTCTCTTATTTCAGGTACATGATTGTGGACAATGGGAGAAAGGGGTGGAGCCTTCTTACATCTGTGACAGTCGGCTACTTCTTTAGCAGGCTTCTCTATTCTAGTGAACTGCTCAGGAATATCAGGTGTTGCTGTCTTTTTGTCGGACCTCAGGTTATACCTGCCTCGGCCACCGCTAGCCTTGTCTCCTTTGCTCAGCTCATTTAGCTGACTGTCCATGAGTGACTCCTCGTATGCAGATTGAGTGAGATGAGGAAAAGGAGGAGTGTCTCCAACGCAGTGGATTTCAGGATCAAGCTCATCTTATTCCCCTTCTTCCCCCTCAGTCACAAAATTGTTTTGAAAAGGGGCCTGAATCTTCTGGTCTTCTCTGTCTCTTCCCTTCCCTCTTTGCACATTCGGAGGAGTAAAATTGTTCGGCCTCCTGAAACCTCCTTTATTTTCGGTGATCTGAGGGCCTTTATATGCTTGCCTTCCTTCCACCCTCACCCTCTCCATCTCTGCAGACAGAGATTTCACCATTTTGGTTAGTTCATCCATTTGAGGGTGGGGCACTGATGGGCTAGAAGTTGAGGCTTCTGACCTTCCCTTTCTTCTGTCTGCGTCAGCCTTGTTCCTCAGTCTGTCAGCTTCTAGCACATTGGATTCCACCTCTATGGCCGCATATTGCATTTGGGCTAAGGAGGTGGCTCTCCTTTCTCTCAACAAAAGGCAGAAATCAGGGTCAAATGCACCAGCATAGGAAATTTGGGCAGAAGCTTCTGAGGGATTTATCTCTACATGAATCTTATTATACATTTTATTGAATCTTTTGGAGAAGTCAGAGACAGACTCTCCTTCCATCTTCTTCAGAGACCCAAACTCTGTCATGTAATACATGAAATCCTTCCTATCTCCCCACTGCCTCAGGAAAACACTATCCAGGGCTTCAATTCCAGCAATAGATCCGGGGGTCAATCCTCTAAGTCATTTCCTCACCTCGTCGTCCAGGCTCTGGACGAAGACTCTCATCCAGACATCTTCATTTTCGATGTTGAGTTTGTCTGCATAACTGTAGAAAGAAGCCAGGTGCTCTTCGACAGTTATGTCTCCTTCCCCAGTGAACTTGGGCATGTATTTCAAGTAATCCCCAACAGGAAGAGGATTCACAGGATGGGGTAGAATTAGGGGAGCATATCTGGCAGCGACAATGGCGTCCATTCTATTTGGGGGGGGATTAGCACCAGCCATAGGAATATTGGGTGGAGGAGAGCTTGGAGGAGAAGGAGTTTGTGAAGGGGCTACTGGGAATGAGTCTCGGAGAGGAGTGGAGAACAAGAGAGGATTCAAGGCGGGCTAATGAACTCGGGTCGGCAGGTGCTCCTCTTCATGCAGGAGTGGAAAAATCCTCTGCAGTTGCGGATCTTCGTCGATAAACAACGTCAAATGAGAGGGGGGTGACAAGGGTTTCTCCTTCTAGTCCCAGACCAGGAGGGGAAAACTCAGCAGGAACACTCCCAAAATTTAGGAAACGGGAAGCCTCTGAAGGCGGTCTGCTGGGAAGCTGAGGAGAAGGAAATGGAGTTTCTACATAAGGGGATAGCAGATTACCTGCTTCGGTGATGGACGCTTCTTCTGCAGATCTCTTTCCCTTTCTACACACCGCTTCTGGATTTGTTTCATGCATAGCTAGAGGCAGCTGTGGATGAGACCGCGTGTGTCTGCCTCTAAAAGCCACAATTAAAAAAGCAGGTTTGCTCCAGTGGAGTCGTCACAATGGAGTCGCCAAGTGTACAGTAGCAATCTCAATAGTTCTGATGTCTGATGCACCTTCAGAATCAACTAATCCTTGTCGTTCAATCCCGGGGAAAATATTCAACTTCGTCCACAGCAACGACGCCAGAAATGTTAGCGTCGGAAGTCACCCTTGGATTGCTTGCAGGAGCAGAGCCCGACACCCATCAGTTTAGTGTCATGATTTGTTTAATTGGGTGATCAAATGGAGATTAACTCAACGATGTGGTTCCAACTCCGAAACTAGGCCAGGCATGCATGGGCAAGTGAGGTCTTGGATAACTTTAGACAGTGAGTTGTAGTAAGGGCGAGTAGGGAAAAGACTTGTATCAGAGAGATGTAATGGTCTGTTATAAACATCAAGTTGCTAACAGCCTGTGGAAGAAGACATTTAAACGCAAGATCTTCTTACGCTCAAACGCAGAAAACCAGAGAGAACAATAATGCCACAATAAATCCTTTATCATAACATAATGCCACAATTCGTGCGAATCAGTCGATCACGAACTCTCTTAGTGTAAGATGGAAACTTAGATGGGTAAAGAAAGACTGTCTGCCATTAAACAAGAAATCTTACATACAGATGCATAACCAGGGCTAAGATAACTGTTAAAAATTTACAATCGGGAGCTTCGCTCTACCATCGATACTTTACAAAATACGAAGACTGAGTCTATATACTCAGAGAAAAATGCCTAACAGCGGTGCGCCCAGTCGCCCAAGGCTTGGTGTCTTTTCAGTCAAACTCATACTGATATGTTTTGTCGGACACCATCTTAACTGCGCATGGCTCCCGCAGGGGGAGTAGCTGAACCAGTAAATGTTGCTTTAGCGTGTGCAGACCTCCTCCGGCTGGTCGAGGACTCGGCATTGCTTTTCTGCAAGAAAAGGTACACAGGACCCTCTTGAGCGGACCGCTTACCAGACCCTCCATACTTCGCAATTAATGGATGAAAAGAGGTCTCAACCACCTTTTCTTGCCTTCATTTATTCCAAGTGAAGACCGGGATCCAGGTCAGGTCCTATGGAAACTAGAAGTCGAGGCGGGCCTCTCTGTGACTGTAAACCGACACCTTTGGCCCCTTTCGCGCAACTTTTTTCTTCTCTTAGTGACCGTGGGCGGTGACCCGGCACTTATTTTCAAATGCGCTTTCGGCATTCGCAAATAGAAAGGGGTTGATCCCTACTTCTGGAAATCGCGATGAGCGAAATGCCGAGGCGGCTTAATCTAGAGCCGCGTATCCTCCTAGATCTGATGGTCCAAAGGTCACCCGAAGCTGTTGTGGGCCCAAATCCTGGGTGCCCTCGACACTTCGCGTCTCGCAGCGGGGAGGGGGTTGGCCCTCATGTTTCGATGTTGCGAGTGGGGAGAAGGCGGGAAGCCTACTCGTGCACCACGTGTCCCTCTGGATTTGACGGCTCCAATTTTCTCGGCACTTCTGTGGGCCCGGGTGCTCGCGCCTCTCGCTACTCGGGACTTCGCGAGTTGAAGTATTGGACTTTGGCATTCTCCCTTCGTGAAGTCCCGATACGCGATGGTCAGAGACAGTTGACTTCCTCCAGATACTTTGTCGTAACTCGGAATTTCGCGCAACCAATGGGATATGGTTCGCCCTTTGAACTCACGAACCCCGAGCTCGCGAAAAAAAACACTGCGCTTGAACTGCTCACGATCAACGGCCCCCGCAACTCCACGAACGCCTTCCAAGGGATTCCGACCGTCGACCTCTTTAAAACTTTAGCGCTATACTTGATGCAACTCAGTTGATTTGTAATTGCCCATCAATTGTTGCTTTGCTCTGTCGTCGAAGACTGAATCTGCTCGCTCGCTTGATTTTAAGCCCGAAAAGGACTTCTTTTATGTGTTGCACTTGGGCGCCCCTTAGGCAACCTACAGACTTGTGTATCCCGATACCAAAGACAAGAAATGTTGATAACACAAAGTTCCTGTCACAACCTACTAGAACTCCTGTCATGGCTCGAATTGTAGGTTAATGATCACCTAGTTCAATAGTATCCATGATGTCGTGAGGGCAGACTGAGACAGTCACTCATGAATATTTCTGAGGGGCATGCAATAAGGCAAGGTTCTTATTCCTTGGAACCCCTTAGTCTCTCACAAGGTCATCCGAATGGAGTACTAACTCCAGGGGTTGGACAACTACCAAAACCAGTCAAAGGTGAGTGGCACCCTTGGAGCACGATGTGCATCTTGAAGGGCACGTCGCGTAAGAAAATTTTGAGTCAATGAAACTAGGTGGACTAGAAAACCTTAAGCGAATATGCAAACCTTGTAAATACTTAAACATTTCCAGATTTAATTAATTAATTAAGGATTGAAATTATTAATTTTAAATCCCCAAATGTGTACGCATAGAAAGGTATCTAGAGTCTAGTTAACACTGGTCTAACTAGAAGAAGATTCATATTTTAAATCAACTCATATTTAGTAAGGCGTTAGTACTTAAATGGGAATAAAGGGAATAAAGAGACAACTAGGAGTGATTTAAGGAGCGAGTTTAGGAAGAGCGAGGGAAATTGAATTTAATTAAAATAAAATGTGGAATTTCTGGTGTAACTTAGGGAAAGAATGACAAGTGTAAGGGGGAAATAATTCTAAATTATTTAATTAAAAAGTGAATTAATTGTGAAAGTGGGGATGTGTCATGGAGAAATCCTATAAAACAAATGGCTAGATGAGAAATGGGGCAGAGGAGTTATGAGTAAATTTATGCTACAGAATTTTTGATTGGTTTTACTTGTGGGAGTTGGGATACCCAACTTGAGAGAGAGAGTGGTGGCTCTACCTTGTGAGACAAGCTGGGAGATAGAGTTTTATGGTTGTGTGTGTTGCCCCTTTACATTTCATGAGGATAAGGGGGAATAAGAGTACCCCTAACATTGGCTTGGAAGTACCGGTGAGGTCTCTATGATGTTGTGAGGTATCTATGATTGTTATATGGTTCTCCCATTCAACCCATAAATTACAACTTATGGGTGTGACCATCAAGATTCACAATCCTGAATAATAGTCTAGTTTTCGTTGACATCATTGGTACTTCCAATGTCAAATCTGGTTGTTCTCTTTACTATCTAGCATCCTGGAACCCAACTTGTGTAGTTCGGTCAGGTGTATTACACCGCGAGTATAGTCTTACCGTAATCGTGGAAGGCTATTTGTCTTCATCTTGATCTTATACTTTGTTTTCATTTAGAACTCAATCTGAGTGAACTATCAAGACCCGTCCCTCCTTGCAAAGCGTCTCTGGAAATTGGAGATTGATATTTAAAAAGGATTTTGTAAATATTTTATTTCAGAAACGAAATGGTGGTTGTTTCCATTAACTTGATTCCTAGAATTTTTTTCGCATCAGTTCATGATTAAATTGGTACTGGATCAATGTTGTTGGGTCCATCATATCCCTTCTCTAGATCAGAAGGAGGATTCATAGTGATGGAGGTTTCAATTGTACCTTAGAACTAATAATTAATCGTTGCCATTGTTGGCTTGCCAAGATAAAGACGTTATTGTCTGGACGAACCTTTGTGCAAAACGATTGAAATTTAGAAGGAATTTCGTGATGACTCTCACGTTCTCTCTCATTTAGTTGAACTGGTGTGAACTCAATAATCCTTTAGATTTAGTTTTGGGTGAGCGACGGTTAAACGTTGTCGTTGGGTTTGGATGTTTTAAGTTTACACCTTAGGAATCCTAATCGATTTTCTGGACTGTGCTTCTTGGTCGCTAGATTTCTCTGTCTGGCGTTGTGCAATAATCGACGCTTGGGATCATCCCTCTCTATCCAGGGATGATCCCAAGCTTCGATTATAGTTGAGTTGGGATGATCCCATCTCAACTATAATCAGCCTAATTTAGAAACACTCCGTGAAATATAACAAAAGGATCAAACATACTAAATCATTTATGAAATTTTTCTTCAAAATGAAAATAGAAGTGACATTATTGAAGAATATATGAAATCTAAATCTCTAAAAACAATCCTTTTCTTTTTAATCGATCAACACAAATGTCATCAAGTATTTAAAATCATGTAATCCAAAATTGGGAGAAGTAATGGGATTCAAAATGAAAATCTTTAAATGCATAAAAAAATATGCAACATACTTCCAAGGAAATTTTAGAAAAATAGTGTGTGTGACCCACATTCTTTTTCTTAATGTATGGAAATCATCAACAATGAAATAAAACCAATTATTTTTTCGGAGTTTGACAATTAAATTGAAGAGTAAAATAATTTAATACTCTCTTATTTGGATTCAACCAAATCACAACAACAAAAGAGGAATCAAGATGTTTGAGAGCATTCTAGTGGGTGGTTCTAAGGCTACAACATTCTAGTAGTTGGATAGACACGTGATAGGCTCTACTTGAAAAATTACACATGGTAACTGAGTTTGAGAGAGGTGAAGAAAATGAAACACATAAACCCACATTGCGGGATCAAATTACAAGGGAAACAAGTGTTGGATAAAACTATGAGGTTGATGCCTCAAATGCGTCGACCAACAACATAGACCATGTCTCTACTACCATTACTATTGATCAGACCAAGTAGCTACCACCATTACTAAAGATCACCTATCAATAATAGAATGAGACAGTTTGAGTGATAATGTGTGTAGAAATCTGATGTAATCCCATCACACACTCAAGTACAGATTACAAGGTTTCCATAACCCTTCCAACAACAAATCGTAATGCAAATGATTTATGAACTATAGATTCTGAGGCTTATGTCGCCCTTTCAATAGAAAATATGAACATAATTGAATTATGAAATAAACACATATAAAGTTAAAGTTAATAGTTGTCAAGGTTTGGCACTGCTCTCCAATAAGACCTATATTCATTCTCCAATAACATGGAAGATAAAAATTAATTTGTATTAAAAAAAATTGCTAGATTCCTATATTTAAGATGAAAGATTATAAAAATGTTTGCGGTAAATAATAAAACTAATAACATCCAAAAGTCAATCCATTGCTATATACCTAGTGCAAAAA